>MJUU01005436.1:8415-23681 GCA_002080025.1 Modiolus philippinarum
GTTTGTGTTTAAATCGTCATAAAATGGAATTTACAAGTGATAAAATATTAAAATTATTGGAATAAACTGTATATCAAACACTATTTAACAGTGAAAATTTCATGAAAATCGGATTAGAAATGGCTTCTAGAGAATTTTTTAAACAGGTACCATTTTTACATAAAATGCACAGGGAAATTTGAAAAGTTGACTCACTTTTGGCACTAGGCTGTGTGTATGTGGAACTGTACATCGCTAGCCGAATTCCTGCACAGATGGCACTTCAGCGTCAATGTTATTTCTCAGTTTTACTGAAATAAAATATATTATTTAAAATTGTAAAAATAAAAGCTAGACCCACCATTCACAGGATGCATACAATATTATCATGTATATATATATATATATATACAACTTACCAAATACATTTCCTATCCTCAGTAAAGTTATCTATTTCTACATATATTTCCTACCCTAAGTAAAGTAATGAATTTGACATATATTTCATACCCTAGCTAAAGTAATCGATTTGACGTATTTTTCCTACCCTCAGTAAAGTAATCAATTTGACATTTATTTCCTACCCTCAGTAAAGTTATCAATTTGACATTTATTTCCTACCCTAGGTAAAGTAATCAATTTGACATACATTTCTTACCCTAGGTAAAGTAATCAATTTGACATTTATTTCCTACCCTCGGTAAAGTAATCAATTTGACATATTTTCCTACCCTCGGTAAAGTAATCAATTTTACATATATTTGACACATATTTCCTACCCTAGCTAAAGTAATCAATTTGACATATATTTGACACATATTTCCTACCCTAGCTAAAGTAATCAATTTGACATATATTTCCTATCCTAGCTGAAGTAATCAATTTGACATATATTTCCTACCCTAGGTAAAGTTATCAATTTGCCATATATTTGCTAACCCCATTAAAGTTATCTATTTCTGCAGACATTTCCTACCCACAGTAAAGTTGATAATTTCACAGAACATTTCCTACGCTTAGTAAAGTTATTAATTTCCACATATATTTCCTACCCTTAGTAAATTTTTTGATTTCTGGATATATTTCTGAACCTTACTAAATATATTTATTTCCATATATTTTCTTGGATTAGGAAATATTTATGTCCAAAAACCTTTACTACATGTTCCAAATGTTTTGCTAGTTAATTATTTGGTAGCCTCGCCAAAGATTTTCGTTTCCGTATATCTTTGCACCGGTACACAAAGATATGACAAATCTTCATCTTTACACTGGTTTATAAATTGTTATCTTTCTAAAAACTTTACGATTATCATAAACATACACAAAGACATAAAATTACATATGTTTTAAATAGGCCTATATTTACTTGGTAAACCGCGGTCTCTCAAAACTGCGCTGAGGTTTGTAAAGTATGGCAAATTTTAACATTTACTTAACGAAAAGCAAAGATAAATAAATGTAAAGATTTGTAAATGTTATGCAAATTTTAAACTTTGCATATATTTGTATAACATTTGAATACGTCTGTAAATTAAAGATTTCATCTAGTGCATGGCTTGCGCTTGGCTACGAGTCTGAGCTTTTCCCTCTGGCTTGAACTCAGGTTCAGACTATACTCGGAATACGTCATTTATTTATATCTCGCGAAGGTGGAAGCGCATGGTCAAGTGCTCGCCGCGGAGATCGATGGTGAGATCGTCCTGATCGGTAATATGCGTCACCATGGAGTGGATGGTATTCACCGTTACCGGAAGGTAGATTAGATTCTTTGGGTTCCGGAGATCCTCATGCCGAGGGAGAAGTTGGGGAAAAAGCTATAGATCACGGGCTGCTGCACGCCGTCGACGTAGTTTCCACTGATGATATCGCTATTCACCAGGATGCTATTGACGCTGATGATATTCACGATGCTCTCGCTCTCGAAATATCCATTGGTCTTGGCATCGTAGATATAGGTCCCACCGTTGAATCCCAGGACGGTCCGGATGCTATTGGGGACATCGAACTTTACTTGTTAGTGCTCTAGCAGAAGGAGGACGGCTCTCAGAGTCGCTCGGGGAGAAGAAGAGACGCGATTTCTCCCGTGAATATTGAGGAAGGAGTAGTAGGTCTCCAGGCTGACCAGGACCTTCTCGTAGCTCTTGGCGGGGTCTAGACGGATGGGTCGATGGAATCGCGTGGAGATCCGACCGCCCCGTCCGGAGATGACAAGGGAGAATCCACGCTTATCTTGACGATCTGCTGTAGCTCGGTCATTTATATATGGCTCAATAGACGGCGCTCGTCTTTCAACCGTCTGATTCGAATAAGAGAATGGCATTGGAGATGACCAAGGCGAAGGCTTGGGTATTGGCGGCGACGTTGCGATCGAATTTTGCCTTGATATAGACGTCGATCGTGGAGTCCTTGATGCGCTTGCTCGGCTTGAAGACGTCGAATACGAAGAGGGGATGGAGATCCGTAAAGTCGGCGGGGGTGATGCCAGGATTGCTCACCAGGTGATCCATATTGAAGAATTTCCAGCAGAAATCGGCGGCCTCCTTAGAGAGCTTGGAGATCTTTTGATTCGTGAAGGAGGCATTATATCCGCGGCGGGATATTTCTGGGAATTCAAAGTGACCAAATATCATTCACGCGGCAGTGGTCGAAGATGGCGGGGTTGGCTTCTTGATCGTTACTCTTATCGGCCTTGAAAGCGACGATCACCCATCGAGGTCTTTCGGGGCTGCTTCTTGTGGAGAGGCGTCAGGTGAATTTATTGCATACGGGTACGACGATCGAATCGCACTGACTAATGCGGAAACCGATATCTAGCTTCACCTTGCTCTCGATGGTCTTATAGAGCCGCAGCTTCTGGTCGTCAGAATGCATCACGTGGGGATGAACCAGGAGATATTGCTGATTACGATCTTGCCAGGATCGTTGATATTGGCAACATCCCGGGAAATGACGTCATCATCCCACGAGCGGACGAGAATGAGCTCATTCTTGAATTCGCAAACCAGCTTTTCGTAGTCCTTGGCAAAGCCGAAGATATGCTTCAAGGGGATGGTGTAGGGAAAGGACCTCCTATTGGCGGGCTTGGCGATGGCGTATGCCTTACGCGCGGCAATCCCATATTCTCGACAGCGGCTGCGGGGGAGGTATCCTTGACCCATAGCTGGTTGAGGCTTTGGGACTTGGAGAAATCGTCGGGATACGTCAGAAGGCCCAGCATGGTGGTGGCGACCCCGGGATCGTTCAAATGCTCGATCGTCTGCCCGGAAAGAGGTAGAATTGCATTATTGAATAGGGAGATGAGGTTGGCATCGGCGAAGGCCATCCCGTCATTCTTCCGGAGCCTTCCCTCCAGCAAGAAGTAGCTCCGGAATGGATGAAGGAGTAGATCCTGCGACTCGATGCTGAGTCGGATCTCGGTGCCAGAGCTATTCAGCTGCGTCCCGTTGATTGGATGGTATTCAGTGAATTCATATTCCTGGATACTTTCGTCAAAGGCTAGGTCTTCACGTAGATTCATCATCTCGGCCATTTATTAATAGGTACAGTGCGATGCCTTCTCCTGCGATGAGGTTATGGATATTCCCCTCGTGCTTCGATAGGATTGCGGAGGCTTTCGGTTGAAGCTTGGGTTTGGACATGGAAGGGATCTTGCTCACCAGATGATCTACGGCTTTAGTGGCGCCCATCTCGACTCTCTTGATGGCTGCATTGGTTTGGGGCGGTGTGACAGCCTTCTTCCCCAAGGTCTTGGCGGCAGCAGAAGTAAAGACTCGCCCGAGGAGATTCTTCACGGTATCGAATATTCCCCGCCCCCAACCTCATACGTGTATTTGCGGCGATATCCGTGATTTGTGACTACCATAGTTTATATAAGGATGTTACGATTAAGGCGCTTATACCTGGCATTATCGATATATTTTCCTCTTCGGAGGGCTTCGAGGATGGCTACGATCTCATTTCGGACGCCGATAATCCCAGCCTGGAAAGCCTCGGCGCATAAATCTAAGCGCTCGGTGAGCTGCGTCAGGTCTGATGTAAGGAAGAGCATCATGCTCCCTTGCTTATCCTCATCATAGATATGGGATACGATAGCTCCACTTTAAGCTGAGGTTGGACTTGGGGGCCTTGGATAGGGCACTATTATTCTGGTAGATCGCATAGGTCTTCTTCAGGATATCGTTGTAAGCCTCCAGATCGTCCATATCGAAATCTTCGGGCCTCCTCTTCACAATGACCTCCTACAGCCCTGGCGTCCCCTTATATCGCTGGCTATTGACCAGGAGATCGTCGCCGTCGAAGGTGACTGGAGCATTCCTGATGAAAATTCCGCCGTTATCCGATCTCAGCCCAAAGGTATCATCCGCCTGATTGGTCATACTCATTTGGAGATAGTGCTGCGCCTGGGCCTTAGGATGGAGCCGGAATCCTCTTCGATAGGAAGCGGATCTGCAGTCTGGAGGAGGGGGCAAAGCGGAGGCTGGGAGTGGGGCGGCAGATTCTTTGTGATTTGCATGACAGCTTTCTCCTGGGCTTCCACCACGGGCTTGAAGAATCTGCCGAGGTCTCAACTTACCCCCAGCTCCTCCAAGCAATTGTTCAGCGATTGTTCAGCTGACTCGCCTTGATATTCTGCTTCACCTTGTGCAGCGATTTGGCCAGAGCATCGCGATCTTAATGAAGCTAATTTATATAGGGGTGCCTAAGGTCATGGCCTTTTCGGATACCAAGGGAGCATCCGAAAAGGGACAGCCTCACCACCATCGGCCGTACTTGGCGGCCCAGGGGACGGACTCCGAGCGTGAGAGGTTCGGGGTGAGCCTTTGGCATTCGGAGGGGCGATCGGGGAAGCGTTTGGCGTTGGGAGGGTAGTTCGGGAAGCGATTGGCGATTGAGAGGGCTTCGGACGATGGAGGCAGGTTATTAGGCAGACTCTTCCGGTCTTGCACACGTGCTGGCAGTGCATCTTCGACGATAGGGTGATATGCTTCTTGCACATATCAATTCCCAAGGCAAGGAAGCTGGCAAGGATGCCCTTTCTCCATTGGTTGACCGCAGGGGGTTGAGGCAAAGGACGGGGTTTGGTGCTATATCCCGAAGGTGCTGATATCGTCCGGGGTGAGACGAGGCATGGGCCATACCAACCCGCATCTCCCGCACTCTCCAATCTCTATCAGCATCTCATGCTTGCACAGGCATCGGCATTTATCACTCTTCGCCAGACCGGGTTGCATTTGCTGGGAAATGCAAGATTGGCAGGGATCAATGCACTTCTCCAGCATCGACGGAGGTCCTTGAATTGCTTGAGGTGATGCTCGAGCGAGCACCTTCGGCAGAGATTTCTCCAGGGGATGATATGCTCGACGAATCGGGTCAAGGGATAATCTTTCAAAACAAGACGAGACAAGCGAAATTCTTTAATCATATGATTCATAATTTATCATTATTGATCTAGTTTGAACCGATATCGTCCGGCCTCTCGGTGACTGGTCAGATCGATGGTCACGAAGCTATATGACTCAGACCAGCATCGGCGGCAGAGGGTCTTGAATTGTTCGAGTGATAGGTCCATGCAGAAGTCGCGATGGATATGGCCGAGATTCCGATTGTCCTGGCGGAAGAAACAGATGAAGTTGGCATTCTCTCGGATGGTCTGCCACGGTAGCTTGAAGTAAATCTGGCAGAGGTAGAAGCAATTCACGTTATTATGGCGACCGCGCACGTAGTATCCGTGCACTCATTTTGCTTGCTCAGCATCAAATCGTCGAAGACCATCAGATTCTTATCTGCCGGATCGAGCTCGCGGGGGTCGGGCACGTCACCGTCCTGCTCGAAGGAGGCATCGATCCCACTCGGCCCTCGGGGAAGAGCCTCGACGAGATCTAGCAGCGGATATTCATATTGCAGGGTGAGAAGTTCTCGGATGGCCTCTTTGCTCAGACCCCTGTCCAGCGCCGCTTGCAGGAGCTAATAGATGGGCTGATGAAGAGATTTTCTGAAGACCTAGAGGCGGTCATAGTCCAACCACCCAGAGCGTAGGAGATTATTCAGCAGCGTGAATTTCCCGACGATCAGACCGCGAATCGATCGTTCGGGAAGGAGACAGTGATTGCTTCTGGTGGGTGCGGCGGCATCGTAAGAGATATCGTGCACGTCCATTTATATAGATAAAGTATGATCTGTGTAAAATCCCGAAAGCCCATCGATACGCTAGGGGTCAACGAGGTGGTGGCAAGCAATGGGAGTCTGTGGAAGGTAGGTACCTGCGCCGTCTGAGGCTCCCAAAAGTCCCAATTTTTCGCTTCCTCGGCGCCGGGCTCTTGAATAAGATGCTCAATTTCCCCTGGAAATGCACTAACCAGTGCATAATTTCACCGGCCCGGCACCAAGCTTCATAAGCGTCTGAAGGCACCCCCAAACCCTGGTCGATCCCATCAATTGCGTGGATAAGGCCTCCTATTACCACGATCTCTGCTATTCTCAGCATCAGGATATGGCTGCCCGCAATTCCATCTGCGATAAGACCATGCTCAAGGAGCTGGACGGCATTCAGCGACCCACGGCCCGCGAGTGCATGGATCGAAGTATCGTCAGACCCCTCATCGGCACCAAGGCACGATTTGGGCTGGGGATTAAAAATGGTGCGCTGGTCCGACCAGCTAGCTGAAGAGCTGAACAAGCCCGTCCGTCAAAAGTTTGAGAAGAGGTGTCGAGCGCTGGAATCGCACCATGAAGGAAAGGATGTTCAAATATTTCTCCGCCAATAGCACGCGCGCCTACCTACCCATCCTGGAGGATCTGTTGAGGCAGTATAATGCCTCCAAGCATCGATGCATCAAGATGACTCTAACCGCCGTCAGCTAGAAGGAGAAATATGCGAAGGTCTTCTGGAATCTCTAAGGAGATCTCCCGCCCATGCAGCCGCCTCGATTCGAGCCCGGGGATAGGGTTCGGATCGCAAAGAAGAACGGCATCTTCTTGAAAGAGGACGTCCTCAAGGTCTCGCAGGTCATGGGCACGCAGCCGCCGACCTATCGTCTGAAAGATTTCAAGGGAGAGGAGATCCAGGGATCATTCTACAAACCCAAGCTCCAGCGCACCGATCTGGGATATCAAGGATATCCTGAGGCGACAAACCAGGGGCGGGGTCAAGGATATCATCGTGAAATGGTTGGGCTATTCTAAATCTTTCAATTCATGGGTGAGGTAATCCGACTGGCAATGATTCCCGGCAGGCTTTCCGGTCTCGATCAAGGGAGACCAGAATGTCTTTATTTACGCATGCTTCAGCTCGACAAAGAGGCGGTCGTAAACGGCTTTAGTGATGGGCTCATTAACCGTCCAGGGGAGCGGGAGATTCAAGATGCGATTCTTCCGCATATCGATATCGACGTCTCTCCGACCGCCATTGGTATTCCTGCAATCCGATATATCCGCCTTCGAGTCCAGAATCTTCCTCAGGGCCATGACGTCATCTTTCTCGGCCGTCTTCAGGCGCCACATCTTCTCCTGCTATTTTACGATCTTCTCCTCAAGTTTATCGTACGCTACCTCGAGCCTCTTCTGGGATTGCTTCACGAATCTCTTCGTCGCGGCGTCATTATTCTTTTCCGGATACTTGAGATTGACGATGCGATTGAAATTCATATCCAGATCCTTTTCGATCTCATCCTTGCATCTGGTGAGGCCCACGCTTAGACCAAATTTATCGACCATACTTTATCTATAGCAGGGAGAAGACGACGTCCTCGAAAGTCCAGCCTTCCGATAGTCGCTTCAAGACGTAAAGACAGGGATGGTCGCAGATGACGGCTCCGCGGGACTGCACTTCGTCTGTACCGTTCGGCAGCTATAGGCCGAGATAGTGTCTCGGTGGCAGCAATCCGTATAAGCCAAAGTAGATTCTCCGGATGCGGTCTTTGAAAAAGCACATCCATAGAGTCCCATGGCCTGGGAGATCATCATGATTTAGGATGCCGCACTCGAGATCTCTGGGCTTGGATGGTAGATCGTCGCGCATGTAGATGCCTTTGAAGTGGGGAATATTCAGATTCTTCACAGCTCGCTCGAGCTCAAGATTGGTGAGCGGTGTATCCATTTATCTAGGGAGGGATGAGCATCCGCAGCCGTCAGAGCCTGCGGAGAGCAGATAGGGTTTGCAAAGCGAGTAGATTTTCCTGAGGCTCACAGACCTAGTGAAATTCAGAGATGGAGAGGGGGTGATGGGAACGACCGCCTCAGTCTTGGGCAATTCGGTAGTGACCATGGGCAAAGGTGTTGATGCAGTCGGGTAGGGTGTGGCGCTTATCATCATTGGAGGAGAGAGGTTTCTTCCACGTCTCGAGAGTCAGGATATGTTCGAGCCGGCTGCGGATGAAATTCATAGATATATATTTCTACTTGCCCGTATTCAGGCACTCCTTGTAGTCGGCGAAGGTCAGATTGGTCTAAACCACGCTCTTCTTCACACCCTTGACCTTCTTGCACTCCTCGCGATCCACCTTGAAGGCATATGTTTTCGGCCGGAGACCCACGTACCCGATCATCTCGTGGCCGCCGCACTCATCTTCGAATTTGCCGAGCACTTTCTTATTCACGCCGGCCTGAATCCCGGAGGCATGGTCTTGGGTATAGTTGGACTTATCGAAGCACTGCTGAACGCTCTCCACCATATCCTTATATACGTTGGCCGTCTGTATATCAGAGATCAAGATATCCGTATCCGTATAGCAGATGCTGAGCCGGTCGCCATACCGGGGCTTCGGATAATCGCAGACGAAGTCTGCCATCAGGATCGTTGATATATCAAGGATGAAGAATCCTAAGTAGATGGACTTACCGAAGATCCGCTTGGTGCGATGCAGATGGACGGCAGCCAGATCTTCGCTGAAGACCGTCCTGCGCTTGAAGTTGTGCTTGGCAACCTTCTCGCTATTCACCAGTCGCACGTCCACCGTATTGCGGATATCTTCCATGCGTTTTCCGAATACCGAATTGACCATGAGTTTGAAGAAATCCTTCTCGAAGGCGGTGGATGCTGCCGCCCTGCAGACCGTATTCTTCTCCACGTACCCCNCCACCATGGGCTCTTGGTGAATCGGAGGACTTTATGAATCTTCTTCGGCTTCAGACCCAGGGCAAGATATTTCTTGAGATTCACGTTGTGGACCACGTATTTGTCGTGGAGGTTGGCCTCCAGCTTCCTAACTCCATTGATCACTATGGATTCCGGCGCGAGTGATAGTCCCTGGGATATTCGACATCCACTTCCAAGATGAATCCTTGCTCATCGTCTTCGTCGAGCGTGCTGAGGTCTGGGATCAATCCACTTGAAATCTCCGGTGGGCAGGGCCCGACTCATCGCCCACCCATAGATTATTGGCGTTCAGATACATCAGATAGTTGATAGGCTTGCTCGGATCGAAATCTTGCACATAGGGATTATTTGCCCGATCATATCTCTGAGACGTCATGGTCAGACCCCCGCGAATCCCTTTCTCAACCATGAGCAGCATTTCGGGGTCGGTAAGAAGCTCAAGCTTGATATCACTTACCTTGAGCGCGGCGTCGTAAGCTTACCCTGGCGCTGTATAGTAGTGCACCGGATCGAGTCATTATTGCTTCATGCAGATTTCGTGGAAATTCTCGAAGACTTCAGTGAGCAAGACCACGTCAGTCTCCAGATAGAGGTCGTGATAATCGCACATGGTCTTCCATCCAAAGGACCCCAAAATCCTCAGAGCGTGCGCGTATTCTTCCTCACTAATATGCTCACCGGTGAGCGTGCTGAAGAAAGCTTCTTTTAATGGGAGCTTGGTCTCCTGGAGCCTCTCGCACCTATCCATATAATCGTGGGGGTAGACGCCTTTGCGTAGAAGCAGGTCTAGGTGATCGCTTCTCTGCCCGATCGCCGTGTTGGGGATATCGTACCTTTCATCCATTTCCTTCACCCCGAAGGTGATATCAGCCCGACAACTTCCTTCACCCTCTGAGAGCAGTCTTCAAGAATCTTGGGAAGCCTGGTACGCGGAACAACCTTCTTATGAATCATCAGCCCATCGAATACGAGCCACCACCCCCCCCCTCGATCTCCTGCTCGGTCAGTTAGTCGAAGGCCGCCATTAGAGCCTTATTTTCCAAGGAGCACATGACGTTATTCACGGTCGTGCCCTCGATATTGTAGTCCGTCCTCCTCTTCTCCTTGGATTCGGAGGCGAGCTTATGCAGGTCGGGATTCAGCTTTATCACTTCCTCCATAATCTTCCTCATGTCCCCATAATAGTCCCGGAGCCAGACTGGTGCGTCATGCTTGAGTCTGACGATCTTCCCTTTGATGATGGCGAGCAGGTAGGTTTTTGTATCGTCCCGGCTGATTCCCTCTTAGGCCATCAGGTTCGCGATTAGCTTCTCCTGTTCGCTGATTTAGGCGTCGAGCCCGATGCACGCGATGCCATTTTCGAGGCAATAACAGGGGAGCAGAGTAGAATGCGCATTCTTCATATCGATATCGATCATATGATCTGCGCATAGGGTATGCCGGATGCGGCGGCTGATATTCTGGAGGTCAATCTTCTCGTCCGTCCAATACATCCCGAAGTCATGGCTCTTGTAAGAAGATGTCCGCCCATTTTCCAATTCAAAGTCCCCTATCTTGAGGAGCTCCGGATCCATCGGTTTGGTCCCAAATTCCCGCCTCATATTGTTAAAGGCATCGGGCGGCGTGGATTCTACCAGCTTCTGCAGGTTTGCCCCCATGAACTTGAAGCTGTCTGAATCGCAGGTGTGGATGAAATAAATTTTCAAGTTAAAGTTTTAGATCATTTAGAATAAGATTACACATATCTTGACAATTAAAAAATGAGTATGACAAAGTTGATTTATCATACACGAAGAAATACAGTCTGTCCGGATTGAATTTTCAGATTTGATGTGCGCGTTGATTTGATAGACCGAATAGGTCAAAAGTGATATCTCACTGGTAGAGCCAGATGGATATGTACTTGTAATTGACACAGAGCAATCTGCAAGCATGATTGAAAGCATTCCCCTTTTCCTTGACCGTACATTTCGATTACTGTCAGTTGTGTGTCCAGGTAAAAATGCATACTCGTTTGACCGCTTCAGTCTATCAAATTAATGCGCACATCAAATCTGATATTAACTAAATCCGGACCGACTGTAACATGAAATCGCAGTACAAAACACAGAAAATAACAGTACCACTTGTATATTTACCACTCGAACTGACAGTACAATTGAAAAATTATCTGACTTAACAAATGGATTTTATAAAGGTTTTCATTCATGGTTTTAACCATCATAATTATTTCATGTTTTAGTTGAAATATCTAGATCTTTTTATACAAACATATTTACTTCTTAATTTTTCATAAGTTCATAAGAGTAATGTATTTTTACCGGTTAAGCGCTAATCAAACTCACAAACTTTCAAAAACCTTATAATTACATGCAAGTTATCAAACTTTGAAAATCACCTGATGCACAAAAAAGTTCTAATGCACTTATGTAAAATCTGTCGGAACCAATAGCAACGTAATGGCGCAGACGCAAACCAAACTTCCCGTAATCTGAAAATCGAGTTAAAACGTTTCTTTTTTTTTGCATTAGAATAGTATGGAATAAAGATAACCAAACTGTTTTTTAAAGGATCTTCAAGGGTAAATCGAATATTCTACTGTCGCAAACCACCATTTTCCGGCTCTGCTTACGCTTCGCTCGAAAACTTTGCGACAGTAAAATCTACGATTTACCCCCTCAGACCCTAAAATACAGTATGGATATCTCTTAAATAACAGTTCCCCAGCAGCACATGAAATCACATTTCATAGAGGACCAACATTGCATAGTGTGATTTTCAAAAGTTGAATTGCAAAAATCTATGATTCTTATTTCGGTTAATTTCCTGAAGCTCTCAAAGACATGTTATTTTTTTAATTCTGCCTAGAAACCATAAAATTCTAATTCCTTTCAGTATTAATAATTCTGCTCAGTAGTAAATTGCACAAAAATCTTTTTGAATTCTACCTAGCAACCACATTTAATATAGGCCAAGTTATAATTACAAAGTACTGAGCGGAAGAAAAATAAGGACCCGTGGAATTTTTACGATTTTTTTAAATACAGAGACTGAAATGATGCTTATTAGATTACGACGCTCGAAAAAATGGTATACTGAAATCAATTGCAATGAGTGAGATGGCTAATTCGGCAATTAATCAGCAGCACTAGGGCCCATAGGTTCTTGGTATCAAAAGCGTGTGGAACCGACGCACCTAAACAAACAAAAGTGTCAAAAAGATAAGGACAGAGTAACGTTTTAATCTACAGTTGCTGACAAAAAGGCAAATTTGCGGACAAAAGTTGCGGACAAAAAGCAAATTTTGCGGACAAAAAGCAAAGCGGACAAAAAGCAAAGCGGACAAAAAGCAAAAGCTGCGGACAAAAAGCGCCATTTTACGGACAAAAAGGAATTGCGGACAAAAAGCAACATGCGGACAAAAGCAACATGCGGACAAAAAGCACTGTATCAAACGATAATTTTTTGCAAGATCATTGCTAAGCTTTAAATGTAAACATACAAAAATGGGATACTCGTCCTCTTTTTCGATTTCTAGAAGTTTGAAAATCGCCAGTTGAACTAAATTTACATTGAATATATAGGAAAAGTGGGTTTCTGACGACTGCAAAATCAGAAAAATATTGTTTTAAAAAGTTAAACGTCCTACAGTTTTTCACAAAATTAACACAATACTGCAGAAGCTCTGAGCTTTTTAAAAATATGAAATTTTTGGTAGGTCGCCGTGCTTGATTTTAATAAACGTTCAAAGATACGAATTTGGGCAGAAAAATGTTGTTTTTTATAATGTCAAGTGCAATGTATGCCGACGTCGATCTAATAAAGAGAGTTGCGCGAAACAGTATCAGGAGTACTATAACTTCATGTTACTATAAATTGTTCACCGACTTGGTACTGCAATGCTTTTCTAGTTTTTTTCGAGCGACAGTGCAATTCGGTTGATCAAAAGAAATGTTATTTTTGAGACTTTAATGACCTTCAAATTTTAAGTAAAGTTGTTTCTTGCCTAGAAATTCTTTTATTGCACTAAATTTACAAACGTTTTTGCACGTCATTTAAGTATAATATATAAACACCCGGAGAAATGTTTTCGTCACTCTAAATTTAGTTAAATTCGATTTTTTAGTAATTGCGTTGATTAAAACACAGAACAGTGCGAGTGAATGAAACAAATACACGCAACAACTCTCCTCTTATTAAAAATAAAGCGCATGACCTATTGCGAATATTCGACTGTGTTTGTATGCTATCATTGCTATATAACTGCTGGCGTTCCCCAAAGTCTCAGTACTAGGTCCATTTCTCTTCCTGTTGTAAATTAATGATATAACAGATGGTATTATAAGTAAAATGAAGTTTTTTGCAGATGATACTTCTCTTTATGTAATTATTGATGAGTCTAACCATGATCTGGCATCTGCTCTACTAAATGATGACTTGTCTTATATATATATATAATTGGTCTAAAAAGTGGGCTATCTCGTTTAATTCTGCTAAAACTGAAACTGTTTTGTTTAGTCATGAAAAATACAGCAATTCCTCCTATTTATAATGTTGTCAGTGATGTGAAATCGCACTGCCATTTGGGTCTGCATTCCCAAAATGATTGTAAAATTAACATATTATGTATATTTATACTAAAGCTAGTGAAAGACTAAAGATATTGAGAATGCTGAAGTATCAAGTAAATAGAAAAGTCTTAACCACTATATATATATTTTTTGTATTTGTCATTCATACGTCCAGTCTTAGAAATGCAAATGTGGTATGGGACGACTGTACTATTGCTAGGGGTGTTCAAATAGAATTATTACATGGCTTCGAGTAAAATCCTCCAAGTCTAAAATATATGAAGAAGTAGGGTGGTAGCCATTACGCAAAAGGCGTGAAAAACATAAATTAATTTTACTATATAAAATTATTAATGGTTTCTCTCTGGAATATCTCTAATGTCTATGGCATAATACATCCTTTGACTTCACCTGACCATGCCTATGACCTTAGGCAACCTGTCTTTGCAAACAATCTAAGAATTCCATTTTGTAATATTGTTTCATTTAGCAAAAGCTTCTTGCCTAGTACATTAAGACTTTGGAATGAGCTATCACATTCTGTTAGAAATATTACCGCTGTAGAATCATTTAAGCAAAAACTTAGTCAAAAACAAGTTAAAGTGAAACAGTATTTTGATACTGGTGATGGAAAAGAAAATATTATCTACTGCCAGATTAGGAATGACGCAAGTAATTTAAATATTCACTTATTTAATCACCATCTAGCAGATAGAACGAAATGTCCAAATTCTAATGCTACAGTTTAAAGTAATTGTCCGTCATACAATAACTTTAGGGCATGCGATACAGTTACGGGGGGATAATTACATTGTTGACATTTAATATGGAACTTTGGATTTTTTCCCCTTAATCCAGGGACCCTACCCATTTTGTGGTTTTACCCGGAGCAGGAAATTTACTACCATTTACAGTCTTGTACATACTTTCGAGAGGGAGTATATTTCGGCATCGGTTTTCCAATGTTTAGATTCAAGTTGCACTGAGGAGATGTAAAACATCGAAATGGGCCAATCTGCAAAATCAAAAATGAAATGCAGTTTTGCGTGTCACCCAAATTGTAATGGTCAAATTCATCAGTTGAAAGATGATCTCGATAATATTATATCCTTAAACTTCAACTCAGTTGGTCCTTGCCTTTAGACGCTTATAAATTATTTTTCAAGACCTGCATAACCATTACTTGGTTATCCTGAGGAAAATATAAGATTTCCAAGTTTGTTGCTGGTTTCAGACTTATTATATATATATATATATAGAGAGAGAGAGAGAGAGAGAGAGATTGTAATGACAAAATTATTTTGGTACATCAAATATTAGTCTAACGTTTTCATCCTTCACGGGACTTTTCAAGACTAACAACGTCATTAGACGACGTCGCTATGGGGAATCCGTGACGCAACGTCATTGTTTCCGAAAACGTTCTAAATATAATTTAATCTTGCACTAAATACTTTTATGAATTTCTTTTCCAACTGTTTTCGGTACTCTTCTGTTTTGCCGGGACACTTGAAGGATGAAAACGTTAGACTAATATTTGATGTACCAAAATCATTTTGTCATTACAAATTGTATCTATATAGTGCTGTACACTGTGTTATTAACATTTTATATATATA
>MJUU01005436.1:24030-43228 GCA_002080025.1 Modiolus philippinarum
ACGCAGTACATGATGTATAGGTGCTCGTGCAGACCAGCTGTTTGTATAGCAGAGAGGATTCAATGTCTTTCGACAAGGAATGCTGCCACACAAAGTTATAATTTTTATATAGTTGTCTGAAGTATGTGACAACTCTTCATACTATACCTGTCCAATGGATAATATCGTGAGACATTATATTGGGCTTGATGAATTATTTATATATACGTCCGAAAATCAGCCCAACATTGTTAGATCTGCACATTGCTAGTTCCCTCTCCGGGATTCGAACCATCACTGTTGTGACATCTATGGCAACACCGCCTGCACTATGTTCAGCGCCCTAGACCACGCGGCTACCCAGGCTATATAAAAATATAGCTTTCGGTAACCGGGTGATACATTCTAGTAGGTTTAATCTAGGGTTGTAACGCAGTACATGATGTATAGGTGCTCGTGCAGACCAGCTGTTTGTATAGCAGAGAGGATTCAATGTCTTTCGACAAGGAATGCTGCCACACAAAGTTATAATTTTTATATAGTTGTCTGAAGTATGTGAAAACTCTTCATACCATACCTGTCCCATGGATAATATCGTGAGACATTATACTGGGCTTGATGAATTATTTATACATACATCTGAAAATCAGCCCAACATTGTTAGATCTGCACATTGGTAGTTCCCTCTCCGGGTTTCGAACAATTACATATATATATGTAAAAAAAATCTTTCGGAAATGTCCAAAAGGTGTAATTGAAAAAATAATGATAAAACAAATCACAATGAATCCAACAAATGTCACATTTTCCTTTCTCCTACCGGTTTCACTGTTCAATGCAGATATTCATGGAAGGAAACTAATAACGGAACGTCATACAATTAAAGCGTCATACTATTGAAGTGAAAGTGAAAGTAACGTTCGGGTATTGTCTACATTAAGGAATTTGAACGTTATAATTTTGCCGAATTAAAATGTCAATTTTCGGCACTTCATTTATTTATGGAGTAAATGAACATGAGACCATAACACATATATTTACTCCACCTGCAATTAATTCTAATGAGCTGTATGGCAATTTCGGAAATTAATTCCTCATCAACAGCACTAGAACCCAAACATAGGAAATCTTCAATTTCGGTATTTAGTCATCTTTCAATAAATGTTTAAAATGCAAAAAACGAAACGGAATCCGAATAACCAGTAATATAGCTAAGGTCAAAACTACGATGGAGGGAGTTAAACTTTAGGATTTAGAATTTACATAGATTTAAATAATAGTTATAAATAAAGTATACACATGAGATATAATCTCATGTACAAGTACACCATATCTAAGAAAAATAAAGAGCATACATCTCAAACACGGGGAACTGTTTTACCAAACTCCGCACTGCATTAAAATACAAACTCCTGCATTAAATGTTTTCCGAAAGGATATGGAGTAAATGAACATGAGACCATAACACATATGTTTACTCCATCGCAATTAATTCTAATGAGCTGTGTGGCCATTTTGGAAATTAATTCCTCATCAGCAGCACTAAAACCCAAACATAGGAAATCCACAAAATAATATTTTTAAGGCCAGTTTGTGAGATTCGAACCAAGGTTGCCACCTTTACTAGAATTACAGGTTCGAACTCGTTGGGCAAACCATGTTCAAAATAATATATAAAATATCGTTGTGGGCACACTAAGGATATATATTATTGTTATAGTATGGACAATTTATATAATGAGATATGAGCACGGAAATAATTTCTAGGAATGTATATAGATTATCTTTCATTTAATATATTAGCTGGGATGTACTCGGATTTGGTGTGTCTGTATAAGCTCATCTCCAACCGTCGGGGTAATCTTATACAATCACACCGCGTCCTCGTGTGATAACTATTACGGTTTATTCAAGCATGTATGAATAAGCTTTCGATACATATTTTTATATAAACATTGCAAGTTGTAGGTACTCGAACGAAGAATTTTTTAAGCAAAATTTTACGATTTATCAATTTTCATTGCACTACTACATAATGATAGCATGGTGCATGAAGACGCACGTTAAGTGTTGTATTTTTTAAATTTTACTTGTTTTTGCAGTTTCTTGAATTTTCTTCGTATCGAATATCCATTAGTGGCCAAAGCGCCGTGGGTCAAAATAATTTTGAACCAGTTTTTCCTTCGCTCTCAATAGAATTGATAAACGCGAAGTAAAAAAAATACCGGAAGTGAAAAAATTGTAATTCTTTAATGATGCTAATTAATCTTAATCTAAATTTTGGGGGATTAAAAGTTCAATTTCTTGTAATGAAGCAGATAACCATCTTTTTGCACTGATATAGTTACTTAGTATTCAATGTAAACATTCATTTTTTTTCGTCGGAGTACCAAGAGGTTGCTGTCAGGTAAACAAATTTCACAAGCCGCGCCTGTTTTTCGGAATTCGTGCAAATGCCGATTCAAATGCTGAAGGTCAAAATGACGGCTGTCACAGAATACGGAACAGAGCATATTTAATTTTACAGTGATGTCATTACAGGACGACCATTTGATTTTCTGGTGGGGGTGGGCTTGGGTGATATTGTAAATATCTAATAATTTAATTGTAAATATTCTACTGCCGTTGTTTTTTAATCTTGGTCCAAGTGAAAATAAAGAATTTAATTTTGATAAAATCGCCCAAGCCCTCCCCTGGACCGAAAATCGAATGGTCGTCCCCTTCGGTGAACACATAAATAATGACCAACTTAAAAACAATCTCTCAAGCTACCAAATAGCCGAAAGGAAATTGGAAAATTTGATGAACAGCTTTCATTTTGATATTTTTGGGAGAAAAAACACATCATTTTTTCAATGTCAAAGCTTATCGAAATGGGCATCTGCAAAAACAATTTATTCAGTAACATCGTTTTTTTTTCTTATTTTTTTTTTTGTTTTATTTTGTTTTGTTTTGTTTTTTGTTTCTTTGTTTTTTTTTTTTTTTTTAAGAACAGAAGAGTCTAACATCAGGTAGGTGAGCTAGACAGAAAAATCTCAGACAACAAGTGTAAGATTTCAGGTATTTGGACGAAGCATGCAAAGTCGAAGACGCAACAATCTCACCCGATTATGTGTGATATGTTTCTCCCCCTAAGCATCCAAAATAATCAAAAAGCTATTGTCTATACAGTCCATTTTCGCGACGTCATAAAGCAAGAAGCACGCCATGTTGTGTTTTCATTCAAATTTTGTCGTTATTGGGCAGTCAATATTCTGTTAAATACTTTTAAGTATATACTTTTCGATTGATATAGACTTAGCTTAGTATAATGTTACATTTTGTATGATAAATTGGCGGAAATACAATGTGTTTAGTTTTTCTCACTTTTGAGACAGAACAGTTCCTACTTTTAGCGGAAAGCCTCGTCAGAGAAATATTGAAATCTTACCCTTGGATATCTGAGATTTCTCGATCTTACCTTTTCACCGGTGTTAGATTCATATAGTCTTGCAACCCTCTGTGAAAAACAGAAAAAAAATCTTGCACAGCGAAATGAATGGATTCCCTTTTCCAAGGTGGGAGAATAATCAATTCCTTCGTAAATGGATGCTTTCCATGTAAGACAGTCCATAGAAGACAGGGTCGCATGAAGCTGTCTTACACGGGTTATTGTCCAATCCAACGTTGCGATTTGTTCGACGTCACAATTGTTACCACAATAAGCTCCATGGATGATTTGACGTAACAATTGAGAACTCAACAAGAAATGGCAAGACCTACTTTCTTTCGGGTTAAACTTTGTTCTTGTATTTTACGGAAGAAAGGGTTCTTATATTCAACCAAAATTTAAGATCTCGTGTGAGAAATTTAAGTCTCCAACGCTCGTTTCACTTGGGAAAAGACGGAATTTCTAGCACTCGTGGAAGACATCCCTTATCTTTAATATTGTCTCTTCTAAGAATACATCGGCAAACGAATACCGAAGCAAGAACGAGGAAAGGGGAAATTCTAAAATCATAAATCCAAAATCACGGCAATTCACACCAATATGAATTGAGACAGTATGACAAAGAACCTATTAATCTTACACAATTGAAATTGCAGGATCGAGACAACTCAGACACTCAAGGGTAAGATTTTAATATTTCTCTGACGAAGCTTGTCGATGCAGAGAATCATTGAAATCTTACCCGAGGGTGTCTGAGATTTCTTAATCTTGCATTTTGCATCTTGGTGTTTGATTGTTTTTTTTTTTCTCACAACTAAAAGCAATTATTTGAGTATCTGTACCGTCAGACTATAGTTGTCGTCTGCCATGTCTAAATATTGCTTGAAATGTTGCTTAAATGAGTCTACCGAGAAAAGTAGCGTGTGAGCTGCCTTGTACCCCGGTGTACAAGACACAGAAACCTCACAAAATTTCACTCGTGTAGCAGTTAACATGCACAGAAACGTTTTGTGTTGGATTTACAAAATACCCATGTACATGTATACATGAGTTAAAACAGCATCTGGCTTTTCTTTGGCTATAAATGTTTTTTCAAGTAAATAGTTTGATTTAGAACTTTGAGAGAATTATTAATTTGAGCAGTTGGAAAATAGCAGGTGCAGTATATCTCCCCAAACAAATTGTGTACGTGTGTGGTGAAAAAATTCGATTTACCTGATAAACTGCACACCCTATGGCTAAAATTATGTATGGATAAATCAGGGCAATACAAATGTGACGTTATTATTAGTCGAATTAATGACCAATTTAACCAAACTTGGTGTGTGAGAAACTTCATATTAATAGAGTTTTTAAATATGATTTTACATAAATGAAGGAAATATAACAGGAAACACCTACAGCGGCCGAACATTACAATCACATGTCACAATCAACAAGGGAACTGCACAAGAAAAACAATAAAATGACAAAAGCTAAAACATAGATAACGATAGGAACTTGGGATAGCCTGACTTGGTACCGGCACTGGCAACAGTCAGTCGGTTCTCTCGGAAAAATGTTTTTCATTGGCCATGTCATAAACCATACACAGCACCGCTCATTTAAAAATTTATTGCACTTATCGATCTTTTCAATAGAGCCTTTATAATGAGAAAATAAATAGTTTCAAAAAACGAAAGATTTTGATGAAAAATGTACTACAAGGTATAAAAGGAAATGTGATTTTTCCCTTGTCATTTTGATATAACTTATATTTTTTGTATAATTGCAGGGTAAATTTTTATCATTTTATTTGATTTACTATCAATAAAGTATACGAAATTATAACAACAGTTTAATGGTAAATTAGATGGATGCTAAAATGGTTTTGCATTTTCAGACCCCCGAACCAACTTAAATATTTATTATTTACGCTACATACACGTTTGTTAGCTAGTATTACTGTACGGATTTCTTTATTTTTACAAAAAAATTTTTATTACTATTCATGTATTACTATGATGCGATTTTGCATGTAATGTGGGATAATTGATTTGTTGCCAATCACCAATATTTATTTTGTGACTTCATCGCACTTTATATGTAATAAATTCATACAACCAAAATAAATTTCCTGAAACTTTGTCTTTTGACAGAACTTTAGCATGAATGAAAATGTGATAATTGTTTAAAACATATCCCAAAACTTCTAATAGAGAATGATAAAAACATTTTTTTTTCTTTGCAGACTTCAATATCAGCACTTGGAATGCTTGGAAAAAAAGTGACGAAAAATATTTTCAAACCAAGGCATTTAATTGTGTTTTAGATTCTTTAAATGATGAGAGCTATGTTACAATAATTGGGACATCTGGAGATGGAAAAACTGCTACTGCAATCCATGTTGCAGTATCTTTCGAAAGTAAATCTTTTGAAGTTGTGGTGGTACACAGTGCAGACGATTTTTTCAAGTTTTTTAGACGCAAATCACGACAATTTTTTATAGTCGATGATCCATTTGGCAAACAAAGTCTTGATGAGGTCAAATTTATTAAGTGGGTTCAAATGTCAAAGAGGTTGAAAGATTCTCTGAATAAAGACAAGACAAAAATTGTTGCTACTATCCGAAAGGAACTATTCCAACGACATGAAAAAAGAATTCAGGAGACCATCTTTCATGTAAATGTCCACGATTTATCATCACAGGAAAATTATTTATCTGTTGAGGAAAAACACGGAATTCTCAAAAACAATATAAAAAATGTTGAGAGTCCAGTATTTGATGACATAGTGAAACGCATTGTAGTTGAAGAATACTTTCCTGCTTTTCCACTCATGTGCCATTTAGCATCGACAAAACCACATCTGCTTTCTCTGGAAAAATTTAACCCGTACAAAGTCATTAATGACTTATTTGCAGGCATAAGTCAGGTTGAATATTGTTGTCTTGTTCTTGCCGTAATGTTTGATGGCACATTTGATACCAATGATCTGTCATTCCTCGAAAATCAAAAATCGAAAACAGATTATACTTCTAAAATACATCGTATCCTGGTATCATGCGGGCTAGATTTTTCAAAATCTGATTGTTTTCTGAACTTAAGAACAGGATTTAAAACCCTCTCGGGGGTTTATTTTAATCAATCAAATTCGGTTTATCAAATTCTTCACGATAGTATAACGAATGCAGTGATATTAAGTTACAAAGAAGGAAACCTGGTTACCCTATGTCAATGTGGAAGTTCAGCTCTGTTAAGAGAATATGTAAGGACAGAAAATGCTTCGCGAGATGAGACGCACGTATATGTCATAGTACCGTCCAAATTTTATGAACAGCTTGCAGACCGATTTATATCTGATCTATCCAATGGTAAAATTGCAGACGTTTTTTTTAATCCGAGCACCTTTGATCAGGAATTTCAAAAAACTCTAAAAGACATTCTGATAAAAAAGGAAAAGTCTTTTCTTTCAACTTTAATGTCTACAGTCTCGAAAGAATCCGATAGTTCGTTGCATGACAAATTTGCATTGGATTTTGCAATTTTGAAATCAACACCACTACATTGGTTTTGTAGGTTTGGCCATCTAGATCTATTGAGGTCGGTATTGAGTGAATTAGATGACCCGAAATCTTTCATTAGCAATATTTCTGGTCACACGAAACCCCTGCATTTTGCTGCAGGGTATGGTCATTTGAATGTCGTTAAATACTTACTAGATCTAGGTGTTGATATAAACGTTAAATCAGATTTACGAAAAATGAATGGCCAAATCAAAGGATACTATCCTGGATTCACACCACTGTTTTATGCTGCAAGACAAAATCATTTGGAAGTTCTTGTGTATTTGCTTGAACAAGGAGCTAATCCGAATATTGTAAGAGATCAAGGTGCGTCCCCAATGTTATTGGCAGCCGATCGTGGAAATACGGAAGTTGTAAAAAAGCTTCTTGAATATAAAGGGAATCCCAATCTATATTGTGTCCATGGTACCACACCACTTATTCTTGCAGCTCAAGAAGGCCATATTGATACAGTTCGGATTTTACTGGATGAAGCCGTTGATGTAAATCATCGCAGAAAAGATGGATCTTCTGCCCTTACTGCTGCTAAAAAGCGTGGTCATGCAGAATGTATACGGGTATTGATGGCAAAAGGGGCAATCGACACGAGTGAAACGTCTGAATCTGATGATAACAAGACAAAAGCTAGAGGTACATCTAGAGGTGATATTAAACCCCAACATAAAGCTGGATCGAGTCACAAAAATTCTGAAAATGCACAATGTTTATGTTATGATCTTGAGTAAGTTTTCTAGATGGAATTCATGATAAGAGAAACATATTTCTGCACTTCAAAATTGAACATTTGGCTTTCTTGTTTTGTAAGAGGTAAACTATTTTTCTGACCATCTGTATTAATATTGCCCACATCTCCCGATTTTACTTGCCAAGTTTTCTTAAAATGAACTAGATGAGTTTCCTGTCATCGTTTATATGCTATATTGTCTATTGGTCTCTTTGTCGGGCAACGGATGACAGTATTTGTAAGAGTACTTTGCCCGATATGTTATGCTTATCGATGACCCCGCATCCATGACAAAAGAGACACAAGGTGTCCAACATTTAGTAAGTGAATTCCGCTCAAACCGGCGCTTGGGTCATCTTGAACTCACTATGACGTATGAGTGTTTGGTCGTTGATGAATGCCACATGGTGATTTCAAGATGAAGAACAACAATCAAAGCATTTTTCCATTTATTAATCTACCCTGTATTTATAGGGTTTTTACCCATGTATATTTACTACATATCCCTTTATTTGTTCATTCACGATGGAGTTTGTCTGTCGTGCAGAGTTGATTCCATCAAGATTCCCCATGCTTGAGATGTATGCTCTTTTATTTTGTCAGTTATGGTGTATCTGTTCATGTGATAATTTCTCATATGAATGCACTATCAAAATTGAACATTTGGTTTTCTTGTTTTGTAAAAGTTAAATTATTTTTCTGGACATCTGTATAAATATTTATCATATCTCCCTATTTTACTTGCCAAGTTATCTGACAATCAACTCGATAAGTACCCTTTGATCGTTTATATGTTGTATTGTCTATTGGTCCCTTTGTCGGGCAACGGATGTCAGCAGTTGAAAAGAGTACTTTGTCCGATATGTTATGCTTGTTGACGACCCCTAATCCATGACGAAAGGTATACATTGATGTGGTTTTGTTTGACATTTACCAAGTGAATTCCGCTCAAACCGGTGCTTGGGTCATCTTGAACTTACTATAAGGTAAGAGTGTTTGGCCCCTGTTGGATGCCCCATGGTGACTTCAAGATGAAGAACAACAATCAAAGTGTTGTTCCATTTACTTAATCTACCATGTATTTATAGGGTTTTTCCATGTATATTTACTCCATATCCTTTCATTTGTTCTTTTATGGAGGAGTTTGTCTCTCGTGATGTGTGGAGTCCGTAAAAAGATCCCCCATGCTTTAGGTGTATGCTCTTTTTTGTCAATTATTGTGTACTTGTTCATGTGAGAATTTCCCATATTTCTGCACTATCAAAATTGAAAATTTTGCTTTCTTGTTTTGTAAGAGTTAAACTATTTATCTGGCCATCTGTATAAATATTGTCCACATCTCCCGATTTTTTTCTCCAAGTTTTCTTACAATCAAATCAATGAGTGCCTTGTGATGGTTTATATGTCGTATTGTCCATTGGTCCCTTTGTCGGGCAACGGATGACATTGTTTGTAAGAGTGCTTTGCCCGACATGTTATGCTTGTTGATGACCCCGCATCCATGACAAAAGGGATACATGGATCCCTTTAACAAGTGAATTCCGCTCAAACCGGTGCTAGGGACCGTCTTGAATTTACCATGAGATAAGAATGTTTGCTCCTTGTTGAAGGTCTCATGGTGACTTCAAGATGAAAAACAACGATCAAAGCGTTGTTCCATTTGCTTAATATACCATTTATTTATAGGGATTTTGTCCCATGTACATTTACTCCATATCCTTTTATTTGTTTGTTACAAATAAACACTTGTAAAGTTTTTAGCACACATGGCTTTGTCAGGGTGAACTTTTGCCATCACTTGGCGCCCGCCGTCCGTTTGTCGTTAGATCACTTTCAAAAATCTTCTCCTCTGAAACCATTCGGCCGCATGAAACCAAACCACAACTGAATCATAACTAAGGTATTTAGTTTCAAGTTTTTAATTTCTGTGTCCTAGTTTAAACAACATGGCCGCCGTTCCTAGGAATAGTACATAGTGGTGAATTGCGGTTTTTGGCAAATAACGTGAAAGCTCACGTAGGGATAAAAATGTTCAGCATGAAAAGATCTACCAACCTTACAATTTTGAAGAAAATCTGATTACACATCTTAGAGTTATTGCCCTCTTAACTAAAATTTTCCAAATGTTAATATTTTTTTTTATTAAAAAACCTGTAACAGATAGAGGTTCAGTTTTTATTGCAAAAAAAAATTCAGCATATCAAGATCTACCCACAAGGAAATTTTGGTGAAAATCCAAGCACTCTGATTGGACTTATGGCCCCTGATTTTGTACTTTTTGTCTTATATTTCAAAACACTTTGAGATAGGGGTTGAAATTACTTGGAAAAATGTTCAGCATGTCAAGTTCTACATGTTATTGAACATGGTTAAGTTTTTCGATCTCTTCCAAGATGGCTGCCAGTGGGGAACTTAGTTTACCATTTGAACCTATGGGAAAATATTTTTTATATCTAATTCTGAAAAAAAAACTATTATGCAAATTGGAAACAACCTTGGACACAATAATCTTTTATTGGCCGTTTTGAAAATGTTTCTGTCAAGTCCTCATCACATCAAAGATGGTCTCCAGCAAGGAACATAGTTTAATATTGAATCCTATCGGAAAGCTTCAAAGATCTTCTCATCTTAAACAATAATGAAAATTTTATCCTAACTTGGTCGCAATAGTCCTTGTTTGGTCCCCTTTGAAAAAATTGTCTGTCAAGTCCACACGTCACCCAAGATGGCCACAAGCGGGTAACCTAGTTTGATTTGTACCCTAAAGGATCACATCCAAAGATGTTTTCCTCTGAAACTACTTTGCAAATTGGAACAAAATTAAACTTGGACACAATATTCCTTCGCTGGTCCCCCTTCTGACAAATGTGTCTTGCAATTCAGCATATGGCCCCCAGCGGGGAACACAGAAAACATTGTCCCCTATGGGAAGCATTCAAAGATTTTTTCCTCTTAAACAATAACTTGGTCACATTAGTCCTTGGGTGGTCCCCTTTAAAATATATCTGGCAAGTGAGCACTTCATCCAAGATGGCCTCCAACGGGGAACTTAGTTAACGTTTTACCCTATGGAAAACACATTCAAAGATTTTCTCATCTGAAAATATAAGGCCAATTGGAACTTAACTTGGTCACAGCAGTCCTTAGTTGTCCCCCTTTCAAAAATTATTTTGCAGTTCTGCGTAAGATCCAAAATGGCTTCCAGTGGGGAACATAGTTTAACATTGGATCCTATGGGAAAGCATTCAAAGATTTTCTCCTCTGAAACAACAAAGTCAATTTGATTCAAACTTGGTCACAATTATTCATGGATGGTCTCCTTCAAAATATTGTGCATCAAGTCTTCACCTCATTCTAGATGGTGACAGTGGGATTTTAAGTTAAACATTTGATCTTTCAATGATCTTCTCTTCTGAAATTTCTAGGCCGGTGCTTTTCAAAGTTTGTGATTTGTTCCTAAGTTAACCCCCTTCAAAATAAGTTGACCATATAAATATGGTTGCCATCATGAATATAGTTCAACTTTGAACTCTTAAGAGCATCTTGTTACGGATTATTTTTGTTGCGTTTCTAATTATGTCGCCAATTGTACTCGGGACGACATGTTGTTTTTGTTGCTGTTGCTGTGAAGTGCCTTGATTTTGGATTTATGATTTTAGAATTTCCCCTTTCCTCGTTCTTGCTTCGGGATTCGTTTGCCGATGTATTTTGTCTGTTTGTTTAGTATTTTTATTATTCTTTCTTCCAATAATTTTTGTCCGACTATTCTGTCTTAGATACCTGGAGAGAATTCATTCATACTTGGCACAGAATTCGACCACCAGGAAAAAATATTCACGCACCGGCCACAATATTCAAATGGCATCGTTTCTAGAAAAGGTTAATGAATGGTTGGCTACTGTGTTGTTACCGAAACCATACCAAAATATTTTGAGAATAAGGTGTTTTCTGCTGTAAGGTATGTTTTGATTTCAGCAATATCTTTAAACAAAATTATAAGGGGAAGCCCTGTCCATTTTTTTTCTGAAAGGAGGTCTCAAAATGCCCAGAAATCTGGTTTGGAAGTTCGTTCGGGAGACTTTTGTGTTTCGCTTTGTAAACACAATTACTTTTTTTATCTATTTATTTTATTTTTATTTTATTTATTATTCTATTTTATTTATGACTTAAATTATCTTGTGGTTATTCATAATGTAGATTATTTTTGAATATTATAATTGTAAATATCTAAATGTTTGTAAATTTTGTTGAAAACTAAGGAGTATCTCCATCGTGCAAAGCTCTGTCCTTAGCTGATTTTGGCTTTGCATTTAGATCATATTTGCTTTTTTGTTCTCTATTAGTTTTTAAACATCATTGAGCTTATGTTCTTTCAAACGTTTAGATTTTATCTGCACTGAAGAGACATAAGCTGTCGAAATGCGCATATGCAGAAAGTAAATTCACAGTAACTTCGGTATTTAGTAATAGATAGTGTGAGAACACTCTTTTTTAAGACATAATGAAACACATCACATGTTTTGGTATTTCTGTAAGATTTTCAGACTTTTCT
This sequence comes from Modiolus philippinarum, assembly GCA_002080025.1. Taxonomy (NCBI): domain Eukaryota; kingdom Metazoa; phylum Mollusca; class Bivalvia; order Mytilida; family Modiolidae; genus Modiolus; species Modiolus philippinarum. The sequence goes on from MJUU01005436.1 coordinate 36,281, forward strand.
GGTTTTATCCATTGAAAAGCATTATAATTTTATGCCCATGAACTCCTATTTTATATTCATAATTTCATTTTTATTTCATTTTATACACCTTTAATAACATTCTGGTTAAATTTCAACATATTGTATTCAATGTGTAACATTCATTCATGATGAAAAGTTATGCTTGTGTTAAAGATATGAAAAGTCTAGAAGAGTTCAGTTTCCTGCCAAATTTTTAATCACTTATATCTCAAAAACGAGATCATTGATCTATCTTTTTTTTGCTTAAATAATGTTTTTCAATTGTCTAACACAAAATCAAATTTATTTGGAATAATTTTTATTTTCAAATTGAGAAGCGAACCTCCTAAAATTTCGGCCACAACATGTGTCAGTTTCTTTTTCAAGGTGTAATGCATCATTAACTTTTATCAATTTACATCATTTCTTGTATTGGAAGACATTTATTTCTCACAGTCTCCAATAACTAAAAATTTCAATAATCTTATCATCAAAGGGGAACTATGACATTGTTACAAATTACATGATTTCAAAAATGAAAATATAGTTCTATACCGTTTAATTGATACTTTAAAACCCAAAGAGGTAATTATTTTGCTAAAGATGGTTTGTAGACTTGACATCAAATTTATGGGGTTGTACCTTGTCTTGCAAATTAGCAAAATTACCATAAGCAAGCCATTGATGATCAATATGACAGATTTAGAGACAGTCACGTTTATAATTAATATATATCTATTATATTTTTTACCAAAATTCAATTGTTAACCATTCGCTAGTACGTACCTTTTATTGTGACCCCAAGTTCGCACCAAAAATATGTTGCCACTCTACTGATATAATAAAAGCACAAGGGATGTTTTGGTCAACTTATTCTTATGTAAATAACAAAATATCGAAGATACTGTTAATTTATTATCTGCATATGTGCATTTCGACAACTTATGTCTCATCAGTGCAGATCAAGCCAAAACATTAGGAAGTCAATTAACCTAAAAACGTGTAAAAGCTGATTGAGAACAAAAAATCAAAAGGATCTAAATAGAAAAGCCAAAATTCAGCTCAGGACAGAGCTATGCACGAGGGAGATACTCCTTAGTTTTAAAGAAATTTTTGAAACATTTAGATATTGCAAGTTTCAATAAAGTCGGTTTTGGGGTCAGCACCGAAGTACTGACTACTGGGTAGGTGAATACCCTCGGGGACTAACAGTCCACCAGCAGAGGCATCGGCCCAGTGGTAACGAATAACAAAATACCGAAGTTACTGTAAATTTATTTTCTGCATATGCGCATTTTGGACATATAATATATATATATATATATATATATATATATAACTGACCATTGCAATTGCGTATACCTTGGAATTACGAGGCATGTGATGTTTTTGTTTTACCATAATAGTATGCCAAGTTAGTCTGCATTCTTACAAAATATGTATTTTAAAATAACGATATAGGTTTCAAATGTTTTTTTTTTTTCTTTTTATTATTATTTATAATTTTGTCCTTTATTTATTGAATTGTATTATTTGTTTTGACAGGTCAATAATTGCTGTTATATATTTCTATACATATCAAGAAGGCTCGTACATTTTTAATTTTTTTATATTTACTTTTTTTGATAGCATTACGTCTATAACGACTTTACCTCACAATAGCATTTGTTTCCATTAGGGACATATTTAAGGGTATTTTACATCGTACATTGACTAAATCTATCAGAACTTTTGCAATGTTTATAGAACTGATGTCTTATCAAATGTGGTATTTGAATGATGTTATTATGTACGAAAATTTACTTTACAGATTTTAGCAGTTGTGATATTAAAATGAATCTTACAAAATGATATTTCCATTCAAATAGTCATATCATTTATGTCCTAAAATAATTCTGGTCATGTTTATTTACCTTTATGTCTGTTATATGTACCGCTTGTTTCCTATAGCCCCTCTTACACCACACCGTATAACCCAAACGGACGCCGAACGTATCAAAAAAATTTTATCCGTTAGTCTCCGTTCATATACGTTTGTCGTCCGTCCTTTATCCGGTGAATACGGTACACACACGGTGTTGTCCGTTTTGTACGATGAAAAATTTTGAACATGTTCAAAACTTGGAACGGACATTTACCGGACATAATGTTCGGTGAATGTTTACGTTTTGTTATTCATTCGTCACTTGTCCGTATTGAATCCGTTCATGTATGATAAAATAAATTGGTGACACGGACCTTACCGAAGTGATAACGGATAAACCGTTCGAGTTCCGGACTTACAGCGCAAACCAACCGGACGAGCACAGAATGAAAAGAATGTATAAATATATATGTTGTGAAATGGCTAAAATTAACATGTAATAAACAAAAGAAGAATTGTAAAAGTAGGTCACAATTACAAGATAATAAGCTCAAAATATAACGTATAAAAAAGAAAGAAAACAGCTAAAAATCACAATAAATGAAAAGAAAGAAAGGCCCATTCTTTCGACCTTATGGCTTCAACTATTAAGCAACCAGACGGAAAACCCAAGATGATGGTCATGCCAGAGCGAAAGACACTCGAACCACTGAAGATTAACATAATTTATTTGGTTGCCCAATAAATGGAGACCATTAGGCCGATAATTTGAGCCATCTTTTTTGTTCCTCTCTTCTGATTTTTAGTCTGTCTTTTATAATTTATTGCTTTTGTAAAAATGTGGCTTCTTTATCATTCTCATTTTGCTAACAACGAATTTACAATGGTTGCTTATTATATATGTGGTCAATAGAAGGTGCTATATACTACATTTTTTTTTATTAAGTTGCTTATTTAATCTAGTAATTTGAAGATTTATGCAGTTCCTGTTTATTTGTATTTGTATTTTAGCATTATTCTGACAGTCACCCAAACATCAAAATCAAAACATTGTCCGTTTTCTCGCCGTTTAAAAACGTTATATATGTTAAGAAGCATCCGCTACTATAGAGACTATAACTTCAACCCGACTTTGGTCTTGAGTATCATCACTGGCATTTTCGCCTTGGGTCGTTATCTGTAAATCGAAATTTCTTTTTTTAGGTCATTCTCGTGCCTTTATATTCGGTGAAATTTTGCAAAATAATTTAACAAGTCAAGTACGACATAATGATTATTTGTCTAAAATAGGTTGTTGGGTGGTCAAAAGACACAGGTATCCTTTTTCATAGGTTTTACGTAAATACTATTCAATTCGTTTTTACTCGATGCACGTACGGTACCTTTTCGTTATCAATCCCTTTTATTCGGTACTCGCCCGGTACGTTACCGTTATGAATACGTTTTATTCAGTGCTCGTCCGGTAGGGATGCGATGTCAGTTCGGTGAGAATTCTATTTATTCGGTGCACGCACTCTGCATGCATAGACTGAATAGTGCTGCCCCCTGGCTCACTACGCTTTGCTCTGTTACTCTAAATGGACAGATGAAGACAAATCCGAAAAAGTGGAAATTCCACTGTATGACGTCACAATGTTAAAAATAAACAATATATTCAACGTATTTTATATTTGCAGGTTATGTGATCATAATTCATTTTTATTTAACTTTTTAATATTATTAAAAACTTGACATTTCCGATGTAAAAGCCGTTAGAAATATCAACATTCGGTTCAGAATCCTCAATGGAGGCATTGACGACACCGACAAAATCAAGCAAATATTGTTAACACTTTCTATTTGATAATGGGAATTTCTATTTTATTCCCATTTTTTTATGTTTTCAAGTTGGTAAAAGCAACAATTTACTGTCTTAAATTCCAAGTTGACGCTCAAAAACATATATTCATGATTCTATTATTCATAGATATTGCACAGAATGTGGGGAAAATGTTTCTCAAAACGACATAATATATTCTAAAACAAAGAATAATAAGAAATATACGTGCTTTATGTTTAAATTGCCCCACATCATTGCTACATCTGAAGTTGGGAAATTGCCCCACATCAATGCTACATATGAAGAGGGGAAATTGTCCCACAGCAATGCTACATATGAAGTGGGGAAATTGCCCACATCAGTGCTACATATGAAGAGGGGAAAGTGTCCAACAGCTGTGCTACATATGACGAGGGGATATTACCCGATAGCAATGCTACCGATGAGGTGGAGAATTTGCCCCCACAGTAATGATACATGTGAAGAGGAGAAATTTCCCCATATCAATGCTCAAATGAAGTAGACAATTTGCTCCACAGCAATGCTACATATGAAGTAGAAAACTTTCCACAATACAACTGATATTCAATAAGATATAAAAAAGTAAAAATATATGATTTTAGTATATACATTTATCTTGGAGGTTGGAAGAAATTGTTGACAATTAAGCCACATGCATATAATATTTTATTCGAAAGGGACTTAAAGCAAAGTAAATAAGGCAATTCTTAAAACACACTTTTTATACTAAAACAATTGAAATATTCACCTACAAAACATTACTGTAACAGAGAACTGCACAATGTGTTCAATTGAAGATTTTACAATGAAAATATAGGACACTGCCTCAAAAGGTAACAAATGATAAAACTCAAAATGAAAATCGAAGCAACAACCAAAAATCATAAATCCAGAATACGTGACAATAGAAGGATCACACACAGAAGAACATAAAGACGAGGACGAAACAATTAAGTTCTTCAGCTCAGAACATTCTTATTTCTACATCAGGATAAATCTGGATTTCAACTTTTTTTAATTGGTCTGCACATGGTCAAGTGACGAAAGTTGTCGACATGGTAATATGTAGAAAATAAATTTACAGTAATTTCGGTATTTTGTTATTTCTTAGTAAATGTCGTTAAGTATGAGGGATGTTCATAAGCACAAGAAGACATGTTTGACATTAAATAAGTTTTCAATTGTCTTTAATACAAAAATATCTTCAAATTAATGCCAAAATAGATGCACAATTGAACAAAAATGTTCATTAAAATAAATAGAAGGTTTGTAAAACAAGCAAATGTCTCTTATCTTAATAGCTGTTTAAAGAAGAACTAAGCGAATGAATCCATGTCTTCATTGTTCAAGGAGTTATGAAACTATTATGAAACATGTAATAAAAGCATATTTATTGAACAGGTTAATGGATCATCATATACACACGAAAGGATGGACATTGTGATGTCTAAATTCTCATGCCTCCAAAATTGCTTGCCGGTTATAAATAAATATACCAAATTTGACGAATGTCAAGGAAATTAAAGCACTCACAGGATAATTCTATACAGTAGCTCAGATATAACGTCGATGTAATAGTCTCTGTTGAGTAGAATAATCTTTGAATACCAGCGATGAAACAGAATATAAGTTCTTTTTCGTTATTGCCAATCCCTCCTTTGACTTTTTAGCCTCCTGAAAAATATAAAAGAACATATTTAGCTTTTTTATTTTAATACGTAAAAAACTTATCATAGGATAAATCTGCATGTAGTTCTTTGTCAATGAAGCTTTGGCTACTTCCATAGCTTTATGACAACCTCCATTCGACTAGTACGATATGCTGAAAATATATTTATGCAAATGTTTTATTTACAGCATTCAAAAATTTGTTATACAGGCATATTGATTGAAACAGCTTGCAGCAAAGTATGAAAAATATACATGTACTTCATTTGCAAATAATAATTCACAAGTTCGAACATTTACCAGTTTATGCGCGGTAAAATATTAATCGTTTTCATTTATCATCACCACTACAATATATACAGAATATTCAAAGAACAGATTAAGAATTTAATTAATATAATTAACCTATATCTTCTTTGATGAGATTATTAGATACGTCTGAGTATTGCATTACCGTTTATCTATGTTCCGATCCGTGACTATATGTTTTGACGAAATGGATAAAAATATGTGATAGTCCGTGAGGCTACAATTCATACATTTTTTTCAATTATTAAGATTGGATTTGATGAAGTAGTTTCAGAGATGTGATTATCAAAAAATCGTGCAAGAATGTCTTTTGACATTGACAAATTACAGGAATTGTCATGTCACATATTTTATACCTGCTGGATTAGTTCAATATTTGTTTTTTGTTTTTTTAATTAGAGTTCCATCGACAAACATAAAAATAAAATAAAGTAAAACGTATTGGGCTATCCTTGGACCAAAATGACTGACCTTGGACATAATGCAGATTTTGCAGATTCAGATGGGTGTTACCTCCCCCTTATTGGAGAAAAACATTAAAAAATCCAGAATTTTGGCAAAAGATGATTTTAAAAAATGGCAAAAATGGACCGTTTAGCCCCCTTTTCTGGAACCTTCTTTGGCCTTTTTTGTTGTTTATACAAGAAACAAGTACTGCAAGCAAGCTTAGCGTTTGGATGTTCCTTGAGATAGTTTCAACATTTTTTTTGTAAGCAAAAATGTAACGTTTACTTTCATTGGCTTGTCGATAACTATGAGGCGGGGCTTGCACTGAAAAAAGAAGTGCACGTGAATTCATAATATCTTCTTTTAGACAGTATACTAGAAAGAATCTGAAATTGTACGAGTGTTTACATGAATCTTTTATAATAAATTTTATGCAAGCGATATGTTAGATCGTTTGACTTGCATTACGGTCAAAATAAGATATTTTAATACATGTAATGGGTTTGTGGCGTACTAGTATTCTATATATATTCGTTAATGTGTAAAACTTTGGAGAAAAAACAACTCACAAAACTATCAAATCTCTATCACATAGGCAAATTATTCATATTCATATTCTAAGATATTCTTGTATAAAATGAGAACATTGACAAATCTCTGTTACATAGGCAAACCATTCATGTCCTGAAGTATTCGTCCAGAACACCTACTTATTTGCACTTTTTTTTACATCATACAACATTGACCGATGACATTCCATTTATTTTACAGAGACCACCACTTAACAAATATCTAAAGAGTTTTGTGGTTTGGCGCCCGC
>MJUU01005442.1:4981-25478 GCA_002080025.1 Modiolus philippinarum
CCAAAAAAGGCGGGAAAATTCAACATTGTCCGATTTCAATGAAATTTGGTTTCCAAATAGATATTGATGTTGCGACTTCAAAACCAGTGTTGAAAATTGTTCGTTGAGCGCCATTTTCAAAATGGCCGCCAAAAAAGGCGGGAAAATTCAACATTGTCCGATCTCAATGACATTTGGTTTCCAAATTGGTCTTGATGTCGCAACTTAAAAACTGATGTTAAAACTTGTTCGTTGACCGCCATTTTTAAAATGACCGCCAAAAAAGGCGGGAAAATTCAACATTGTCCAATTTCAATGAAATTTGATTTCCAAGTAGATATTGATGTTGCCACTTGACCGATGTTGAAAATTGTTTGTTGACTGCCATTTACAAAATGGCGTTTCGACTTCAAAACTGGTGTCAAAAGTGGTCCTTAGTAAGAATGTTTTTGTCAAAAAGCCCAACAAAGAAATATAGTAAAACAGTATCAGACTTTAAAAATAGTTCAAGATATTGGAGGTGTTTGAGCTACGAAAGTTTGAGAAACTGAAGATCAACTGTATAACTTACAATGTTACCTTTATTGTGGCAACTGAAAGCCAGGTGAGCGATACAGGCTCCTGGGAGCCTCTGGTTCATAGGTTTAACACTAGGAATGCTTATCAAATAATGAATGTGACAAAATAACACCAATGGAATAAAATTTTGTCAGAATGCCCCAAAAGATGTATAAAATGAAATTATGGAATAAAATTAGGGGGTCACCGGCAAACATTATTAAGCTTTTAAGTGGATAAAACCAGAGAATTCCGAAAATCTGACAGAAATACATAAACATGACCAGCTAACATCCTTAAGAAAACACAAATGGAAGACAAAAGACAAACATTAACAAGGATAGAAACTGGGAAAGCCTGAGTTGGTACTGGAGCTAGCAAAAACTAGAGGTAAATCTAAACTAGTTTGGATGTACAAACTTCGCTTTACTCTGTCTTGTTTCGCTATAGTATAAACATACCAATAAAACCCAATACTGTTAAGACTACTTACTACAACTTCAAAACCACTATCTTGTACCGGAAAGGATGAAAGAAAAGTGGGTAAAGAGTGCTTGAAGCTAAATTGCTCTATTACCAGATTACCTTGTCTGTGATGTGTATAGTGACTTTTTCAAAACATCTTTTGAATGCATGTGTTCCTAGTCACTAAAAAGGTATCCTGGTATAAGAAATGGCAATTTATAAAATTAGACGTAAGCAAACGTAAAAGATAAGTCATAAATGTCAAAAATGTACCCCTTATTTGTTGGTATTACAGAAATATTATTTGAAAAAGCTTCATATATATGAAAAAGAAAGGAAAAGGGGTAAATGTCAAGGAGACAACATCCGATCTCCAGGTTAAAACGACCCAAAACAAAGCAACTAGGGGTCACCGTATATTATATGATCCATGCAATACCTCAGTAGGTTCAGTCAAGGATGTGAAACACCCAATGTGCTAATAGTTTGATTGTCCATTTTCCACTCCTGAAACTAAAAAAATCGATATTCTTGGTTCTGAATTCTAAAACTAATACCTTCTGCCAAAGAAATTCTCAATTAGAAGATTTTCAATATTAAGTTTGCATTGATGAACTTGGACAACTTTGAAACTTTTTGATCAAATTGAACCAAACTTTATCGTAATTATTTATTGGGCTTCTAAACAAAGACTGTTCATTTCGTTAGCCAAACATATATTGCTGCCAATGCAGAGCATGGTTATTTAAATTATATTCTCTATAACTACCGAAGCAAATTGATCTGGAGTGATGAATCGGAGTCTTGTACAAAGAGCACTTTTTATTTCTTCAAAACATACAAACCCACCAGCACGGAGCATTTAAAATTGGAAGTAAAAATTATTTCAAAATTAACAGTATTTAAATTTAAAACTAACAGTAACTTCGGTATTTTGTTATTTAAACTGCTCTGGAATTACGTATGGGATCTCCATAACGAAGATTACATGTTTCATTCTGATCAGATACTAGTAAGAAATATTCCCTCCAGCACTGAGCACGGTTTGACATTGGACCCTATGTTTAAAGGATATTTTGTTCATGTCTTCTGAAACTATGAGAAGGCATTTATGTATTGAATGAGCACGTTAAAAGCAGATGTATTTTGGCTATTATTTTAAGTATGCATAAAATATAACTTTATAGAAGAATTTTTTAGCGATGAGTGATTATTTATATGTAGTTATTTGTTCAGTGCTAAAATTTCTCAGTTATTGTGATGATTTCGCATTCAGCAGAGTTGACAGGACCAAATTCCATTGAATGTCAATGCACAACTTATGTAACCATCGTTTTCAACCGTTAAAGCAATGGTGTCAGTTTTAAAAAAAAATTAAGAAAAAATTGAAAATTGAATCTCGTCTTTCTTGCACTTTGAGAAGGCACAAAATCTTGGTCAAAATATTTTCTTTAAAAGATATTTTGATACCCGAAACAAGTACAAGTAAACTAGGAAAATATTCAAAACCTTAATAAAAAAGGAGTAAATATACAGTCAAGATGGGAAGGAAATTTTACCCAAATCATGCACTTCTACAATGGGGGTAATAGTAAATTTACCGAATAGAGTTATCAAGAGCCGAAGTCCATGAGACAAACAGAAAAATCAGGTGGAAACAACCGGCAAAATTGTCGACCGCAATGATCCTTACTTGGTAAAAGCATTTCAAAAGAAATAATGTGACAAACTGGTATTATGGCATGCAAATTAAGAGGAGTCAAAATCTTGAACCGAGACTAGTAATTCTGCAAACCAGATGGAGATGTATCAAATTCTGGTGAATATAAATAAAGAGGGTCAAAATCATCATTCATTAGAAATAGATAAATTTACAGATGTGAGGGCCCAATCCAAAACTAGCTAATATGACTAGAGGGGTTAAAATCTTCATGAAAACTTATATCTACAGGCGAGAGTATTCAAAATGGTACGAAACAAGTAAAACATTTGGAGAATATTAAAAAATAAGCAATGAAGGGGTATAGCGTCCAATATAACAAAATCTACAGAAGAGAAGAGTCAAAATCTTTATCACTGAATTAAACTGACAACAAATTCAAATCAAGTGCACGTCAAATAACTAAATACCGAAGTTACTGCGAATTTATTTACTGCATATGCGCATTTCGACAACTTACGTCTCTTCAGTGCAGATTAAATCTAAACGTTTGGAAGACCGTAAAATCAAATATGTTAAAAAAAACTGTAGTTGCAAATGCACTGTAGGGTGCAGCATTTGATCTCTCTATTGTACTCAAATGAAATTTTACTTCCATCGACTTTATTGTAAATAAAACAAATCAGTAAAATTTTAATTGAATTTTCAGCAAAGTACAACATTTGTTTACAGCTAATTTAATTCATTAATGCATCGTTTTATCCAATTTGAACAGAACATCGAGTGTCAAATAATAAAATACAAGCATGTTATTTGGCTAAATGAAACGGTAAAAATCTAATCGGAAATTCCAGAATATTTCATATCAAAATTGTGTTAATTTTATTTCATAATTCTCATGATGGAAAAAATATGATTCTGTTGCGAGAAAGTGACTTACAAGTAAATGCATGCATTCTCTCACAGTCTCATTATTAAACAAGAGGCTCTCAAGAGCCTGTATCGTTCACATGGCCCTTGATTAACATAGACATTTTATGTTAAAGAGCCAACAGTCAATCTATAGTTCCAATATGTCCACGTAGTTAAAGGGGAGAATATCTCTGTTAGTGTTTCCCATAGGTTCCAATGTAAAAACTAAGTTCCCCACTGGCCGCCATATTGGATATAGTGCAGACCTGAAAAACATTTTTTTTGTAGCGGATCACCCAAGGACTATTGTTGCCAAGTTTGGTTCAAATTGGCTTAGCAGTTTCAGAGGAGAAAATTTTTGAATGTGTTTTTCCATAGGGTCCAATGTTAAAACTAAGTTCCACGCTGGCGGCCATGTTGGATATAGCATGAACCTGAAAAACACCTTTGTACAGGGGACAATCCAAGGACTATTGGGACCAAGTTTGTTTCCAATTGGCTCAGTAGTTTCAGAGAAGTAAAAGCTTTGAACGTGTTTTTCCCATAGGGTCCAATATTTAACTATGCTTCCCGCTGGCAGCCATCTTGGATACAGCACAGACCCGAAAAACACATTTTTTGCAAGGGACTAACCAAGGACTACTGTGGCCGAATTTGGTTCCAATTGGCAAATTGGTTTCTGAGGAGAAGATCTTTGAATGTGTTTTCCAATAAGGTTCAATGTTAAAACTATGTTCCCCGCTGGCGGCCATGCTGGATATAGCGCGAATCTGAAGAACATCTTCTTTGCAGGGGACCATCCAAGGACTATTGTTGCCAAGTTTTGTTCCAATTGGCTAAGTAGTTTCAGAGAAGAAGATCTTTGAACGTGTTATCCCAAAAGGTCCAATGTTAAAACTATATTTCTCGCTGGCAGCCATCTTGGATATAGCATGTACCTGAAAAACACATTTTTTGCAGGGGACCATCCAAGGACTATTGTGGTCAAGTTTGGTTTCAATTGGCCCAGTAGTTTCAGAGGAGATCTTTGAATGTGTTTTCCCATAGGGTCCAATGTTAAAACTAGTTTCCCCGCTGGCGGCCATGTTGGATATAGCGCGAACCTGAAAAACACCTTTTTTGTAAGGGACAACCCAAAGACTATTGTGGCCAAGTTTGGTGCCAATTGGCTCAGTAGTTTCAGAGAAGAAGATCTTTGAACATGTTTTCCCATAGGGTCAAATGTTAAAACTATGTTTCCCGCTAGCGGCCATCTTAGATATTGCGGAAACCTGAAAAACACCTTTTTGAAAGGGACCATCCAAGGATTATTGTGGCCAAGTTTGGTTCCAATTGGCTCAGTAGTTTCAGAGGAGAAGATCTTTGAATGAAAAGTTCACGCCGGACGGACGACGGACGGACAACAGACGCACAGTGATGGCTAAAGCTCACCCTGGCATTAGCCAGGTGAGCTAAAAATGGTCTGGCTTTATGAAAATTATAAACTATTTTCTCATTACTTTTCTCCCGTAAATAGGGCAGCATATATAAAATTCTTCATTAGTTTACGTCTCGTTATATTTTTGTTTAAAGGGGATACATCGGATGTTTTCACACAAGTGACTGGAGAATTTTTATTTTTTATCGAATTTTGATGGGGTTTCTTTCAGTGTGATACTGACGAAATAGGTCGATGGATATCACGTAGTATGTACCTTTCATGAGATAAGTGGGGCGCGAAAGAGGGAACTCACAATTCTTTTTATTTTTAGCCCTATTTTGATGCACTATAGTTAATGGATTCCTGATATGACAAATTATTAGCGATTAGCCACAAGATTTTTGATAACTTGTTTCCCTTCTGAGCTATGAGAAACAAGACTGGGTTATAATTGCAAATGTGCTGATCGGATTTCAATGGATTTTTTTCTTTAGATTCCTCTTGTGGCAAGCTTTCGGTAGTATTTCACGGATTTGGTGTTTCAGAGCAATAAGGGGTCAAAGAGGCAACAAATTGCAATTTTTTACATGCGATTTTCTTTTAACTTTTCGTTCCTACCGCACTGCGATGGTATGACCTGGTCTTAATATGTCTGCCTGTCCGTCCGTCTGTTAGTATGCCACATATTATATTGGACGCAACTCCTCAGAACCCACTACTCTGATTTTATTTGTCTTTCACAGTGAATGCTAGTCGCCATATGTACTAAATCATATCACATCGCAATTTTGATTCATCAAATTTTGTCGGAGCAACGGAACATTGAATATTTCAACATTGTTATACATAGGCAAATCTTATGGACGCAACTCCTTTATAGAAACCGCTACTCAGATTATGTTTAAATTTTACACGATCATTAGTCATTATATGTACAAGGTCATGTCTCATCACCATTATGATTTGTCAAAAAATTATAGGAGTTATAGCTTACTGTAGGAGTTACAGCTTTAAATATTAGATTTAACTATACATTGGCAGATTTGGTGGACGTAGGTGTTCAGAAATCTCTGCTTACATTTCCTTCAAATTACAGGATTGTTAGTCACCATATATACTACATCATAGCGATTTACTTTAGCGATATTTGACTGAATCTTTTTGATTTTTTTTAAATAATTGAATAAAAACAGGAATCTAACGTTTGGTATGAATAAATAACAAAATAGCTACAAGTTTTATCGTATTTTTCAATCCGAAATATTTCTTTTATTGCTAGAACTTGTACTATACATCAAATCGTTGTTATAATGTACATCAAACCACTTTTTAAAAATAAGATATGATGAAAAGTTATAAATTTAAACGGGGCAATGATAAAAGAAGTATTCAATATTTCTAATAGTCTTTTGCAAAGTTCTCAATAAAGCCTCACAGAAAGACCAAAAAAAAAAAAATAATAATAATAACAAGTGATAACTGTGTTCGCAAGCGAAACACAAAAGTCTCCCAAACGAACTCCCACATCGGATTTCAAAGCATTACGAGACTCCTTCTGGAAAAAATTTTGAACAGGGACTCCCCTTACAAACTAATTTATACATGTTGCTGAAATCGAATGAATACATGCATTGCAAAAAAACATGTTTTTCTTAAAATTGTAGGTTTCTGGGTTGGTTTCCATGGCAACCAAATGCACCAATATCCTGTACATTCAATTTCATACATTGTTTCAAAAAAAAATTGGGCAGGGGTTCCCCTTATTACCTAAGTAATAGATATAGCTGTAATAAAAATATAATTATCAACAGTAATTACGATTTTCTCAAAATTTAAAGTTTTTTGTACAGTTTCCATGGTGACCATAGTTATTTTGAAATTTCTCCATCCATTACAATAAATTTTAAACCCCCTTCCGAAAAAAATTTGGGCAGGGGTCCCCCCTATAATCTAAGTAATACATATTGCTGTAATCAAAATACAATTATAAGCAAAAAAATACAATTTTCTCAAAATTTCAAATTTTTTGCATGGTATCCATGGCAACCATCATTATTTTGAAATTTCCCTCATCCATTACCATCCATTACAATCAATTTTAAACCCCCTTCCAAAAAAAATTGGGCAGGGGTTCCCCTTATAATTTAAGTAATACATATTACTGTAATTAAAATACAATATTATAAGCAGAAAATACAATTTTCTCAAAATTTTCAATTTTTTGCATGGTTTCCATGGCAACCATTGTTATTTTGAAATTTTCAATACCATGGAACTCTTTCTAACATGACACACATCTTTCTTATGAAGTTTCATTGAGCTAGTATTAGAAGTTTTTGAGATACAGTGAGAAATATGGTGCAAAATTCAAAATTTCATTTTCCCATAGGGTTAACATTGGACAACCCCACCCCTTTTTGAGCCCCCCAAATGTACCCTTAATGGACCCCTCCTGGAAAATTTTTTCCTGATTGCACATCTAGATATATGGGGCTAGCATCATACAAAGTTTCAAAGCTTTAGGTGTTTATATGGTCTCTGAGATCTGGTTCGGACAAGTTCATTGCGACCGGAATAAAGAAGGATGGAAGAATAATAATAATAAGGAACGCAACAAAAACAATAAGTCTCCCAAACTTCGTTTGGGAGACTTAATAATGAAAAAAAAAAAAATAAAATAAAAAATAAAAAAAAATAATCCTAGAATATGAAAAAAATATTATAAATTTGGTAATTTTCTGATATTTCCAAAAGACTTTATTTGGGGGGAATTCTACGTAGCAACAATACCGGCACACACCTTACAGCGATAGCATTTCTTTTCAAACATGTTTTGATTTCAGCAATACGTATTACCTAAATAATAAGGGGAACTATTCCCCATTTTTAGCTCACCTGATTAATGCCAGGGTGAGCTTTTGCCATCACTTTGCGTCCGTCGTATGTCCATCGTCCGTCGTCCGTCCGGCGTAAACTTTTCATTCAAAGACCTTCTCCTCTGAAACTACTGGGCCAATTGAATCCAAACTTGGCCACAATAGTCCTTGGGTGGTCCCTTACAAAACGGTGTATTTCAGGTCAGTGCGATATCCAACATGGCCACCAGCGGGGAACATAGTTTTTACATTGGACCCTATGGGAAACACCAACAGAGGGAACTATAGATTAACTATGGGCTCTATAACATAAAATGTCTATGTTTATCAAGGGCCAGGCGAGCGATACAGGCTCTTGAGAGCCTCTTGTTTGAATGGTGGTCTGAAATTGCCCCATTTTTCGAATGGTGGTCTAAAAGGGGTTGTAATGGAAACTGGAGTTCTCGGTTGTCATAGAAGACAAATCAGAAAGTTGAAATTTTAGAAAAAAGTATTCTGCTACATTTATTTCTTTTACAATTTCAGTAATATATGTTAAATAGATTATATTTAGGGGAACCCCTGTCAAAATTTGTGTTGAATGGAGGACCTAAAATTTTGATATCAGCAATACATAACCTAAATTATATGGGGAATCCTTGCATAAAACTGTTCATATTTAGATTACCATGTCATTGTTTAATGTGACACTGCAATTAAAATGTATTCAAGGTTTAAGTTGCGTATTTTTAGCCTACCGTACGAGTGATAACCGAAAGTGAAGAGTGTTTATACCTCCATTTGATTGGAGAGTTCAAAAAAAAATAACAACACTTTTCGAAAAGGGCTATAGGGTGATCTCGCTATATTTTTGTTATTCGCAAAAATTAAAAAAATATATATATATAATACTTGTATATAATGAGATTTTGTGTTCGTATTTGTATTGCGTTGGTATCGGCGTCTGCTTTGAGCATAGCTGAAGTTCTAGTTGACGGAACGGACTATTATCAAATTTTGCTGGAGTTTCTTGGCGCATGCGAAAGCTGAGGCTCCTGGCACCGCCGGTTTAATAGATAAGGGCCAAAAGGGGGTTAAATCGGGTGTTTTCTCACAAGAATCTTTATTATCTTTATTATTTATCAGATTTTGATTGAGTTTGTTTCAAAATGAGGAACTTTTCAATTTGCATTAGGTGAGTTGATTTCACGTAGCATATACCTTTTATGAGATAAGTGGGTCCCAAAAGGGAGGTCACATTTTAAAATTTGATGCAGCATATTTAATTGATTCCTTGTATGAAAAATTAACGAAGCGCTTAGCCATAAGATTTTTGATAACTTGTTTTCTTTCTGAGCTATTAGAGACAAAACTGGGTTATAAATCGGATTTCAATGGAATTTTTTCTTTAGATTCCTCTTGTTGCAAGCTTTCTGTAGTATTTCACGGATTTGGCGTTTCCGAGCAATATGGGTCAAAGAGGCCAAAATTACATTTTTTTTAATACGATTTTTTATTTATTGAATACGTCTGGCCGTCCGTGCGTTTGTCTGTCCGTATGACATATTCTAGTGGATTAATTCGTCAGAAACCATTCTTCTTTGGATATTGCATTGCAATTTTGATTCATTAAATTTTGTAGGAGTAACGGAACTTTGAATGTTTCAACATTGTTATACAATGGCAAATCTGATGGACGCAACTCCTTCATAGAAACCGCTACTCAGATTATATTCAAATTTTACAGGATCATTAGTTATTATATGTACTAGATCATGTCCCATCACCATTATGACTTGTCAAATACCTCCTACAATGTTTAGAACACTTGCAATACAGTACAGGAAGCTAGTTACTTCAACATTGTCTAAAATGTTGGTTTTGAGGTTTCTTGTGCGTTAGGGCAAAATGGCTACCCGTAGCAATCTGCTCATCAGATTTCGATAGAATCTAATTCTTTTGATTCCTATTGTTGTAAGCTTTCGGCCGTATGTCAACGGATTTGGGTTTGCTCCTATCGTCTCTGAGCTTTAAGGGATCAAATGAACCAAACTTGAAATTTCTGAAAGTATGTAAAATTTTTGTTTTTGGATTTCGATTTGATTTCTTTGAATTCCTCTTGTTGTAAGGCTTCGGACGTATGCCAACAGATTTGGAATAACTCTAACCGTTTTCGAGCGTTAAGAGGTCAAAGTGCAAAAATTCTTATATTTCATCTTATTTCAATGGGATTTTTTGTCATTTGATTTCTCTTGATGTAAGCGTCGAGTTAAAAATCTTCCTCTGAAAAGTTAAGAGAATCGAACATCATCAAAACATTCGAATCTACGGCGTCGTTTATTAACGACAGTAAAAATAGTAATTCTAAATAAAAAAGTAAGTCAGTCAAAAGAACGAACAATCCATGGACAAAGACAACATCGGGAACTCAGGGAAACAAGGACACTACTTGGGTACAGGACAAAAAAGAAAAATGAAGACACACATACAGATGAACAACACGGACACAATAAAAAACCATGGGTGAGATCAGTTGTACCAGTAGAGTAAGCATCTCCTGCTTCTTATAAGACACTCGCTGTGTTGAACATGTCAACTCCGACAGTAAAGTCAAATCCATCCGATAGAGGAAAAACAAACTTTAGTTGTACAGGGAAATATCTGTTGTCATCTTGGAAACAGATATCCCATAAGAAATGTAAGATCAGTTTCAATCTATTAAATATTTGTCATGTAAAAAGGGATACCCTTAAACTGACGGGGAAAATTGCAAGTGTTCAATGTTGGTTGATTACATCGGCAAACAAATATTCAAAGCAAAAACAAGGAAAGGAAAAAAACAGCAATTCATATTCAACATGAATTGAGAAAGCATGATACAGATAACAAAAATAAACAAAAACGATTGATTCATTGATTGAATATTGTTTAACGTCTACTGAGCAATATTTCAGCTATATCAAGACGAGGACAAGTTTGTTAATAAATAATCACTTCTGAGTATGGAAAGGGTCATAGGACGGGAAATTCTGATTGCCACTGAAAAAGTAGGGTGAAATCGAAAGGGGCGGGAAATTAAGCCTTGTAGCCGGTCACCTACGGACCACTCAAAAAAGAGCTTGCTACAAGGGTTCTTTAACGTGCAGGAAGCGTGGCATTTCTTCCAACACATGGACCTGAGTTTACATCCCATCCGAAAGATGGTTTGTGTATTCGTTCATCCCACTAAACCACGGACATCCAGTTTTGGAGGGGTTGTACTCCGCAGCCTGGAATACTGGGTCCTATTTCTATATCCCGTCGTTCCCTCGGGGTTAAACAAAAACGAACATGAACGCACTAAAACAAAGCACAATGCTAGTAATCCGCTATAAAAACTTGTGGTATCACCAGGTGCTCTGGAAGGGTAAATACGATCTGCTCCACTCATGACACCCGTCACACAGCCAGCTGGAATGTAGTGTAGAATGATCTGTTTAGTGACTGATTGCTTAACGTCATTTTCTAAGCGTTAGACGATACCAAGTAAAATGTTTTTTAAATAGCCCTTTCTTTTGTTCTTAAATGAACGTTTACTTCTATTGAGTTTACTGTTAACAAAACAAAACAAATCCATTAAATTTCAATTGAATTTTCAAAGTAGGACATTTATTTACTGTTAATTCAATTCAGCCACGGTGTATCATCTTATTTGAAAATGTGTCAAAAAGTAAAATACCAGCATACCAGCAATGTTAATTAACTAAATGAACGTTTTAGCATTAAGCATACAATCCCGAAATATTTCAAACCAAAATTGCATTTATAGCACTTCATATCGTGAAAAATATGGTTCACTGATGCAAGAAAATTAACTTAAAATGGAAATGAAAAAAACATATGCATTTTCCCACATCTTTACCAAAAATAAAAAAAACCAGTAAATATAATTTTGTAAAACTTTCTGAAAATATGCAGTTGATTTTTTTTTTATTTTCTCATTTTTCAATACAAGTTAATATAGCTTCGCATATAAAATTCTCCAACTGCACTAATGGTGCCACACAAAATTAACATCTGATGTTTAAAGTAGTGGTGTAAATTATATTCTAAAATAACACATAATGAATGCGAAATGGGTCTTTTGCATGACAAACCATTACAGTAAACAGTTTACATTTTGTTTGTGTCAAGTTTTGTGAAGAATTGCAGGTAAAAAATGATGTTGAAGATAATTATACAACAATCCACCAGAGAAATATTTAAAAATACTCTATTCAAAATATCAGTGCAACGCTTATAAAATAATACGGTGATACAAAAAAATCCCTGGTTCATTTTAAAATATACAAAAATAACGGCATATATGTAAGACAAAAAGCAAAGTTCTGTTTATCATATCTGGAAAAACTCCCCACCTTTACTAACTTTATGTGGTACAATATCGTAGAAATAGGGAAACGTTTCTTCATATATTACAACTGTGGACACAGAATCCTGTTTTGGAAACAGACAGTTTTCGGACTTTGTCGAAATATTGTGTATGATGTCCTCACTTTCTCTATAATTTTAAGATTTGTTTTTCTAGTAACGCAATTTTTAACATGTCGCGCTCTTTCTTAACAACCCTTTGCTCAATTCACTCCAAACTTTCGGTATGATGATCTGATGATCTTCAAATCTGTATACTTTTGTAAAATTTCAATTTTTAGCCCGCTGGGACGAATGTCCGGAGAGATATTGTCATACACCATGCGCCAGAGTCGTAGTCATCGTCGGCGGCGTCTACAAAACTTTAACGTTGCTTGTGGAATGGAGAACTTAAGATCTAGGATGTTGATATTTAGTATGTGACTTCGTTGTGACGAGAGCTTTCTTTTGATACCATTCTTGTAGCCATTTTGACATGGATCTTGCCATTTGGGCAGATTTAAAAAAAACAAAACAAAAACACTCTAACCTTGCCTTTAGAAGGTAGGATTTTAGTGGTAGAGTCTTCGTATCTAGTAATGAGAGCTTTCAAGCGGTACCATATTTGTAGACATTTAACCTTTACCTTGCCCTGAGGACAATTAAAAACAAACATTTTCTTGCTTCCAGGATGAAGTTTTTAGTGGTAGGTTTTTCATATTATGTATGTTACTTTCCTTGTGATGAGAGCTTTCTAATGATACCGTATTTGAAGACATTTTGACATTGACCTTGCCCTTATCGCATTTTTCAAAACGTTAACCTTGCTTCTACAATGAAGTTGTTTAATGGTAGGGTGTTCATGTTTGGTATGCATCCTTCTTGTAATGATATGTTTTTGACGGTAGGATATTTGTAGACAATTTGACCTTGCCGTAGGACATTTTAAGAAAAAACATTACCTTGCTTTTAGCAAGTAGACATTTAGTGTGCTCAGTATGCTTGATTTTCTTATTGATGATATATTTGTCACATTTGGATGTGCTATTTATCAACAACAAGTTGGTATACCAATGGAAACGAATTGTACTCTGCTCGCAAACTTGTTTTTATGCTCCCACGAGACTGAGCTTCTTCATGGACTCGTAAAATATCATAGAATTAAAGACGCTAGCTCCTTCAATTTTACTTATAGATATATTGATGATGTTCTTTCAATAAATAACGAATCTTTTGCTAAATGGGTCCCATCAATATATCCCCCAGAATACAACAGAAACCGCTAGATCTACATTTTTTTGGAATTGCACCTCACATTTAACGAAAATGGTCATATCAGTACTAAAATTTACAACAATGGGACGACTTCCATTTCAAAATTAACAATTTCCCTGACATGGACAGCAATATTACAACTGCTCCTGCTTGCGGAGTGCATGTTCACAGTTGATTTATTACGCAAGAGCTAGCACCAATAGACCATATCCAAGTTCATGGTCTGCACTCCCTAATTTATACTTTTAGACTGATCCCGGTCTGGACAAAAACTGGTTCCCGATTCCTTGTTGTAATGAGCACTAAGGAAAATAGAAATATTCTAAGTTATTTTTTCAAAAACGGAATTATTTTTGAGAAAATCAAAGTTGCCAACATGAGAAGCAACAGGAGTACAACATTTTGGAAAATTTCATTAGAGATATGGTCAAATAAAATAAACTATTTCTGTCAGTCACAGGCAACTGATTTCATGGTTCTTAAGTAAAATAAATAATAGTATAAAAGAAAATATTTTTATATCAGATGATTTTTAAGATTCAATAACCAGTACAAAATCACTTAAGATTAATTCAACTAGATCTGTTTGAATAAAACACCTACTTTGAAGTCTTGAATATTTGTGGTTGTCCACATCCAAGAAAGATAACTCTTAGTGATGAATTAGGGAGTGCAAACCAGATCCTACCATGAACCTGGATATCACCTATTATGCATGCTTTCTCATTGGACAAAATCATCTCCGTGACAACCTTATTAGTCAAGGTTTCAAAAATTCCATCTCATTCTATCTTTAAAAAGTTCTTCAATAGATATCAGTCCCTTGTGGAAAATTTTGAAAAATTTTGGTCCTAACTGTGAATCACAATCCTTTTTTCTTAGTACTTGGATCAACATTTCTTTTTACTGTCTACGACCTTTCAATAACAATTATTGTTGAGTTGCTACCGGACACTACAGCAATGGAAGGGGATGTTTGCGCAACATAGAACCAGTTTAAGCCACCATTTCTTTTGAATTACCTGTACAAGTCAGGACCATTGCTGTTGACATTTCTCCGGTAGTTTTGCACCTGCTTCGTCTTTTTGCCCATTGGATTTCGGCAATTGACAATCCCGTTTATTAATTTTATTATTACCCTCATTCAGTGTTAGGGTGCTACAGCAGGCAGAGGAATAATATTTTGTGGAGGAATCTTGGATAGTCGCAAGGTTTCTAAAAATTAGGTCACTTTGACCAGCATTTTATGCTTAAGTGACTCAGGTTAAAGTTTGTATTTACTTTAAAATACCGGTATGATAGTAATCATCATGGTTCTGCACTGCAATTAACATATTTGAAAAACAAATTTTGATTGTATCCTTTGATACAAATTGAATCACAATGATGAACTAGTCTTGAACAGAGTATACTTTATGGTCTTACAAACGTTTAGATTTTATCTGCACTGAAGAGGCATAAGTTGTCAAAATGCGCATATGCAGAAACAAAATTCTCAGCAACTCTGGTATTTGTTTATCTATTTGTTTCTTCAAGAACATACATATCCACCAGCATATAGCACAATTTAACATTGGGAGTTAGTGTTTTAAATTGCACTGGAATGATGAATATGAAGTCCGTAATGAAGATCTGACCAGAAAGATAGTATTCCATCAACAGTGGGCACGGTTTAACATTGAAACCTTTGGTTAAAAGCATACCTTTTCATCCTACTAGAACTACAAAATGACATTTATGTATTGAATGAGCTCATTAAAAGCAGACGTGCAATGGTTATTTATTCAAGCATTTATAATATGTAAGAGAAGCATTTCTGCACATGAACAATGAGTCATATTTTGTTATGTGTTGCTAATTTGTCATTGATCTTGAAAATTTTGCTTTCAGCAGAATGGACAGGACCAAATTCTCTTTTTGCTAGTACCATTGAATTATGTTGTTCACATGTCTGTGCATTATTTATGTAATCGTCATTTACAACCTTCATAGCAATGGTAGCCTTGTTAAAGGAATTGTGGAAACAAGTCACATTAACATTGTCTCTCTTGCACGGGTAGAAGGTCAAAATATTTTTAAATCCAGCCAGTATTTATTACTTATTTGATCTGTATGATGGAATTACTTGATTTTGAACCATACTGCGTCGTCAAAAATAATTGATACTCAATAATCCATCCGTATTAAAACTTGTAAGAAGAACTGTAATATTCAGAGTGTTATGCCTTATGCTATTCTGGCAATATCAGTATTGAATTCGCCATTTACCAGTTGTTCTGATGCCACACCATGCTGTATAACAAGAGTTCAAATACGGTAAAGTAATGCAGGTCCAAGTGAAAGCATAATTTAGAACAAAGGAAATATTAATTTAAACCGATTCAATGAACAAAGATTCAGATGAAATTTAACAGAGGAGCTTTCAGTTCTGATTGTAGTAAGTATGTTTCCAGAACTACAAACGAGATGGGTCTAAATCTTTATAAAAATAAGTAAATCTACAGACAACATCTTCGGAGGAGATTGGTCAAAATCTCGGTGTGAAACAAGCAAATCTACAGCAAAAGAAGTTAAAAGTTGTGAATCTACAGGAGATAGTGGATAAAAACTTTATAAAAGAAGTAAATCTTCAGCCGAGAGAGTGATTATCTTCATACCTAAACAAGAGTAACTACATTGAAGTTGGGGTTGAAATCTTCATGAAAAAGTAAATCTACAGACGACAGTATTCAAAATCGTCCGAGGCAAGTAAAAAGATAGGAAAATATGCAAAATCTTCTTCCTAAAGGAGTACATCTTACAGACAGGATTGAGAGAGATAAAAGAAGTAAATCATTATACAGAGGGGTAAAAATCTAGATAAAATCTGCGCAAAAACAAGTGATTCTACAGACGAGAGTGGCAAAAAATTTCATCTTAACAAGTAAGTTTTCGAATAAAAGTGGTAAAAATCTTCAGAAACAAGTACAAATAAACTACATTGGAAAATATTCAAAACCTTAATGCAAAAGGAGTAAATATACAGACAAGATGGAGAGTAAATCCCATCCAAATTATGTACATCTACAAACGGGGGTAATAATAAACTTACCGAACAAAGTTGTCAACAGCTGAAGTCCATGAAACAAACAGACAAATCGGTGGAAACCTGCAATTGTCCTGACTTGGTGCAATGCATTTCAAAAGAAATGGTAGGATAAACCAGTTTTATGGCATGCAAAATAAAAGGAGTCACAATCTTGAACCAGATTAGTAAATGTGTAAAAGACATCAATAGGTATCAAAATCTTCAAAAACCTGAAAATAAATAAAAAGGATCAAAATCATCATTCATCAGGAGTAGATAAATCTACAAATGTGCGAGATGAATCCAAAACTACCTAATCTGTAATCCAATATAGCAAAATCTACAGAAGAGAGGAGTCAATCTCCATCAATCCAAAACTAGCTTATCGCTAGTCTAATATAACAAAACCTACTGAAGAGAGGAGTCAATCTCCATCAATCCAAAACTAGCTAATCTGTATTCTAATATAACAAAATTTACAGAAGAGAGAAGTCAATCTCCGTCAAACCAAAACTAGCTAATCTGCAGTTTAATATAACAAAATCTACAGAAGACAGAAGTAAATCTCCATCAATCCAAAACTAGCTAATCTATAGTCTCATATAAAAAAATCTACAGAAGAGAGGAGTCAATCTCTATCAATCCTAAATTAGCTTATCTATAGTCTAATATAAAAAAAAACCTACAGATGAGAGGAGGCATTCTCCATCAATCCCAAACTAGCTAATCTGTAGTTTAATATAACAAAACCTACAGAAGAGAGGAGTCAATATCCATCAATCCAAAACTAGCTAATCTGTAGTCTAACATAACAAAACCTACAGAAGAGGGAAATCAATTTCTTTCAATCCAAAACTAGCTAATCTGCAGTTTAATATAACAAAATCTACAGAAGAGAGGAGTTAATCTCCACCAACCAAAAACAAGCTAATCTATAGTCTAATATAACAAAATTTACAGAAGAGAGGAGTCAATCTCTATCAATCAAAAAGTAGCTAATCTGTAGTCTAATATAACAAAACCTACAGAAGAGAGAAGTCAATCCCCATCAATCCAGAACAAGCTAATCTGTAGTCTAATATAACAAAAGCTACAGAAGAATGGAGTCAATCTCCATCAATCCAGAACAAGCTAATCTGTATTCTAATATAACAAAAGCTACAGAAGAATGGAGTCAATCTCCATCAATCCAAAACTAGCTAATCTGTAGTCTAATAAAAAAAACCTACTGAAAGAGGAGTCAATCTCCATCAATTCAAAGCTAGCTAATCTGTAGTTTAATATAACAAAATCTACAGAAGAGAGGAATCAAAATCTTTATCATATAGAAATGTATCACAAAAGTGATAATACAATGCATGCAGTGAAAATAATATATTGCAAAATGTCTGTGATTGAAGTAAAATGACAATAAATTGAAATCAAGCGCACGTCAAAATAGTTACAAATGGATGGCACAGTTGATCTTTCTATTGTACTCAAATAAAATTTTACTTGCATCGACTTTATTGTAAATATAAAACAAATCAGTAAAATTTCAATTGAATTTTCAGCAAAGTACAACATTTGCTTACAGCTAATTTAATTCATTAATGCATCGTTTTATCCAATTTGAACAGAACATTGAGTGTTAAATAATCAAGTACCAGCATGTTATTTGGCTAAATGAAACGTTTAAACGGGAAAATCTAAACGGAAATCCCTGAATATTTCATATAAAAGTTGCATTAATTTTATTTTATAATTCATGATTGAAAAATATCGTTCTGATGCGAGAAAATTGACTTACAAAGGAAACGCATGCAATTTCCTACAATCTCTTTACCAATTTACCGTATTAAAAAAACGGTCGAGCTGCATGAACATGATTTAGGGATTTTAATTTTGATGTAGAATTGTTGCATATAGTCTGTAAATGTGCAATAAGCTTTCGGATTTTTTATATTGCTCTTGGTGCAAACAAGAAGCCCCAAGATGTCAATTTTTACACATGTGGCTTATGACACAAACTCCTCCTTCATTAATGGATTTATGGATTTAATTTTGTTGTAGAACTGTTTCATATAGTCTGTAGATGCGCAATAAGCTTTCGGATTTTTTATCTTTATCTTGGTGCAAACAAGAGGCCCCAAGATGTTGATTTTGACAAAGGCCAAAAGATGTGAATTTTACACATGTGGCATGTGACACAAACTCCCCCTACATTTTTGGATTTAGGGATTAAATCTTTATGCAGAATTGTTGCATATAGTCTGTAGATTGGCTTTCATAATTATGATTTCGGTTTCAACTTTGGTAAATTTCCTGAAAATGTCAAAGACTCAATTTTTTTTTAAATTTGAGCATATAATTATGTATATTAGCATTTTTTTTAATGGAAAATGAGATTTTGAATAACTAAAATTCTAAAATGCGATTCCAAGTTTGTAAATAATCCAATGTTAAAACTATGTTCCCGCTGGCGGCTATCTTGGATGAGGTACGGCCCTGTCGGATACCTTTTTTTTGGGAAGGACCATCTAAGGACCATTGTGACTAAGTTTGGTTAGAATTGGACTGGTAGTTTCTGAGAAGAAGATCTTTGAATGTCTTTCCCATAGAGTCCAATGTTGGGGCATAACATTGATGTACATAATTACAACGATTTGATATATAGTACAAGTTCTTGCAATAAAGAAATACTTCTGTTTGAAAAATAAAACATTAGTAGATCCCTCTCGCATAGCTCTGTCCTTAGCTGATTTTTGCTTTACTATTTAGATCCCATCGGTAATTGTTTTCTATCAGCTTTTACACATATTTCGGTATATGGATTTCCAAATGTTTTGGTTTGATCTGCACTGAAGAGACATAAGTTGTCGAAATGCGCATATGCAGAACTTAAATTAATAGTAATTTCGGTGTTTTGTTATTTATAACAATGTTGAAATATTCAAAGTCCCATTACTCCTACAAAATTTGATGAATCAAAATTGTAATGCGGTATGATCTAGTACACATGGTGACTAGCATTCACTGTAAAAGAAGAATGAAATCAGAGTAGTGGTTTCTGAGGAGTTGTGTCCGCTAGAATATGTGTTATACGGACAGATGGATGGACCGACGGCCATGCGGAATAAGACAATGTCATACCGTAGCAGTACGGCAGGGGAGAGAAAAAAAAGATGTTAAACTAGAGGTTGTCGGAACGACAGCTATCCCCGCACACCCTATTTGTCACCCATAATTTTTATATAATTTTATATAAAGAAGATCTTTGAATGTCTTTCCCATAGAGTCCAATGTTAAAGCTATGTTCCCCACTGGCGGCAATCTTGGATTAGGTATGGACCTGTCGGATACCTTTTTTGGAAGGGACTATCTAAGGAAAAATTGTGACTAAGTTTGGTTATAATTGGACTGGTAGTTTCTGAGAAGAAGATCTTTGAATATAATTTCCATGGGGGTCCAATCTTAAAACTATGTTCCTCGCTGGTGGCCATCGTGGATTAGGTACGACTGTCGGATACGTTTTTGGAAGGGACCATCTAAGGACCATTGTGACTAAGTTTGGTTATAATTGGACTTGTAGTTTCTGAGAAGACCTTTGAATGTCTTTTCCATAGGGTCAAATGTTAAAACTATGTTCCCGCTGGCAGCCATCTTGGATTAGGTACGGCCCTGCCGAATACCTATTTTGGGAAGGACCATCTAAGGACCATTGTGACTAGGTTTGGTTAGAATTGGACTGGTAGTTTCTGAGAAGAAGATCTTTGAATGTGTTTCCCATAGGGTCCAATGTTAAAACTATGTTCCCCGCGGGCGGCCATCTTGGATTAGGTACGGACTTGTCCGATACCTTTTTTGGAAGGGACCATCTAAGGACCATTGTGTCTAAGTTTGGTTATAATTGGACTGGTAGGTTCTGAGAAGAAGAT
>MJUU01005442.1:25562-64220 GCA_002080025.1 Modiolus philippinarum
TGTCTAAGTTTGGTTATAATTGGACTGGTAGTTTCTGAGAAGAAGATCTTTGAATGTCTTTCCCATAGAGTCCAATGTTAAAACTATGTTCCCCACTGGCGGCAATCTTGGATTAGGTATGGACCTGTCGGATACCTTTTTTGGAAGGGACCATCTAAGGAAAAATTGTGACTAAGTTTGGTTATAGTTGGACGGGTAGTTTCTGAGAAGAAGATCTTTGAATATAATTTCCATGGGGTCCAATCTTAAAACTATGTTCCCCGCTGGTGGCCATCGTGGATTAGGTACGGACCTGTCGGATACGTTTTTGGAAGGGACCATCTAAGGACCATTGTGTCTAAGTTTGGTTATAATTTGACTGGTAGTTTCCGAGAAGAAGATCTTTGAATGTCTTTTCCATGGGGTCCAATGTTAAAACTATGTTCCCCGCTGGTGGCCATCTTGGATGAGGTACGGACCTGTCGAATACCTTTTTTGGAAGGGACCACCGAAGGACTATTATGACCAAGTTTGGTTCCAATTGGCTAAGTAAGTTCAGAGGAGAAGATCTTTGAATTAAAAAATCACGACGGACGGACGACGGACGACGGATGGCGGACGCCAAGTAATGGCAAGAGCCCACCCTGGCATAGCTAGGTAAGCTAAAAAGAATTCTGCTGCATATTTTTTTTACAATTGAAGCTATATATATATATTAAAGCCTTTGATATCAAAGAGGAAAAAAGGATATGGAGTGAATGTACATGTGACAAAAACGCGCCCAATACATAGAAAACTGCAGTTTATCAAGGACAGGGCTTTTATTACTGTCTACATCTTGATGTCGCCTGAGGGTCTTCAACTCTTCAACTAGAGGTGAACAATATTCACCCCCTCAAGCGAGATCAAGAAGGCCTCTAGTGCACTTAAGCGGTATTCTTGACAAAAATTTTATATCAAGGCCACTCCCTTGCTTCCAAACCGCCATGTAGTGCCAACTTGGGCGATGCTCAGAGTTATCCAGCTGAAAGCACCAGGGTTACAAGTTACAAAGTTTTTAACGATTTTTTGATAGTGTCAACGGTCAAGTAAACCTTTGATCAAAAACTTTTTAGGCCTTTAATGGAATATTAGAAACTCATCCTATTTTTCTTCAAACTGTGATTGACTTTGAATTAACCAATCAAAGTTTCGAGATGATGCAATTTTTGTTTACAAATAAAAAATATCGAAGCAAAAACGAGGAAAGGGGAAATGCAAAATCCAAAAATTTCCAAAACTCAAGAATTCACATTCAACACAAATTGCGACAGCATGATAATGACAAAGAGATAAACAATAAACGAACAGGAACACCACAAAACTAAAGCTCTAGCATTGTGAACCCCTACAAAATCTTGAGATATCATCAGTTGCTCCGGAAGGGTAGGCATGATCGGCTCCATGGATGGCACCCATCACACAGCCAGCTAGAATATAGTATGAAAATATCTGTTAGGTGACTGATTGGTTAGGGTCATTCTGTAACCCTTATACGAAGCCAATTAAATTATTTTTTTTAAATAGCTCTTTTGTTTTGTTCTTAAATTAACTTTTACTTGTATTGACTTTACTGTTAACAAAACAAATCCCGTAAAATTTCATTTGAATTTTCAAAAAAAATAGGACATTCATTTACTGTTAATTTAATTCATCCACGGTGCATCTGCTTATTTGATTGAGTGTCAAATAATAAAATACCAGCATACCAGCAATGTTATTTAGCTAAATGAATGTTTTCACATTAAAAAAAAAATTCAAATCTCGGGATATTTTGCAAACCAAAATTTCATTAATTTGATGAAAAAATATGGTTTACTGAGACTAGAAAATTAATTTTAAAAAAGAAACGAACATTGTTCATGATTTTCCCGCAGTTTCATTACCAAAAAGACAGTAATTATAATTTTGTAAATGTTTATGTACACACCGCTTTGTTTTTGATTTTTCATTTCCCCAACACCCCCCAAGAAGATAATATAGCGTCGCATATAAAATTCTTCAACTGCACTTATCTAGTCACACAAAGTTAATATCTGATGTAGTGGCGGAAATTATATTCTAAAACAACACGTAATTAATGCAAAATGTTGGTAAATAACAAACTACCGAAGTTACTGTGAATTTACTTCCTGCGTGTGTGCATGTCGATAACTTATGTATCTCCAGTGCAGATCATATCAAAACAATTGGAAATCCATCAACATAAAATTGATTGAGAACAAAAGCAAATATGATCTAATGATAATATAATAAAATGGAAACCGAAATTCAGCTAAGGACAGAGCTATGCAAGAGGGAGAAACTCCGTAGGTTTCAACAAAATTGTCTGAAATTTAGTTATTGCAAGCTTTCAAATCAAATTGGTTTTCGGGCCAGCACCGAAGTACTGCCTATTAGATTGGTGAATACCCTCGGGGACTAACAGTCCACCAGCAGTGGCATCGGCCCAGTGGTAATAGATAACAAACTACCGAAGTTACTGTGAATTGAGTTTCTGCATATGTGCATTTCGATATACTGACAAGTCTTTTGCATGACAAATTATTACAATAAACAGTTAACATTGTGTTTGTGTCAAGTTCGGTGAACAATTACTTGAAAAAAGATGTTGTTGAATCTAATTATACAATAATCCATCAGATTAACATTTACATGGTAAACATACTCTGTTCCAAAATCAGTGCAATGCTTATAAAATAATCCCATGACACAAGAAAAATCACACACACACACACACAAAAAGAAACACGCAAAATTATGGCATGTATGTGCGACAAAGCAGAGTTCTGATTATCAGATCTGGAAATACTCCACACCCTTACTAGAGCTCTTTATAACTTTAAATGGTACAAAAGCATAGAAATATTAAAACGGTTCTTCACATATTTCCAGTGTGGACACAGAATGCTGTTTTGGAAAGAGACAGTTTTCAGACTTTGTGTATGCTGTCCTCATGGTCTGTATACTTTGAAGTTTTTTTTTCTTGTAAGGCAGTTTTTAACATGTCGCGCTCTAACTTAACAACTTTTTGGTCAATTCACTCCTAAGTTTGGGTCTGATGGTCTCCAAATCTGTATGTTTTCTGTACACATTTCAATTTCTAACTCATGCCCAGAGAGCTATTGTAATATCCAATGTGTCAGCGTCGTCGTCATCGTCGGCAGCTTCTAAAAAGCATTAACCTTGCTTGAGGAATGGAGACCTTAAGAGCTAAGATGTTGATATCTGGTATGTGACTTCTTTGTGATGAGAGCTTTCTTGTTATGCCATTCTTGTTGACATTTTTACATTGATCTTGCCATTAGGGAATTTTTTTTTAAACTTTCACCTTGCTTCTAGAAGGTAGGGTTTAAGTGGTCGGGTGTTCATAATTGATTGTAACTTCCTTGTGATGGTACTTTATTTGTAGACATTTTGACCTTTTCCATTCCATGAAAGCAATTAAAAATACACTTTAATAATTAACAATAAAGGGATATGGAGTAAATGCAAATGAGACAAAGTCTCTACAAATACATTGTAAAAATAAGCAATGGAACAACGCTTTTATTGTTGTTCTTCATCTTGAAGTCACCATGAGGTGACCTTGACCATTTAACCTTGATTCTAGAATTAAGTTTTTTAGTGGTAGGTGTTCATATTTAGCGTTTGACTTTCTTGTGATGGGAGCCTTTTAATGGTACTGTATTAAAAGACATTTTGATCTAGAACTTGCCCGTAGGACAATTTAAAAAAAACTTTAACCCTACTTCTAGAATGAAGTTGTTTAGTGTTAGGGTTTTCATAATTGGTATGCATTTCTCTTGTGATGGTACTATATTTATAGACATTTTGACCTTGACCTTGACCTGGAGTACTTTTTTTTTTTAAAAAACATAACCTTGCTTTTTAAAGTTAGAAATATAGTGCGTTTAGTATGCTTGCTTTTCATACTGATAATATATATGTCACATTTTGATGTGCTATTTATCAACAGCAAGTTGGTTTACCAGTGGGAAATGGATTGTACTCTTGTACTTGCAAACTTGTTTTTTTTATACTCCTACAAGACTGAATTTCTTCAAAGATTCGTAAAAGATCATAAAATTAAAGATTGTAATTCCTTCAATTTTAAGTTTGTTAATTATTAATGTACTTATAGATACATTGATGTTCTGTCCATGAATCTTATGCTAAATGGATCCCAACAATATATCCTCCAGAATTACAGATTAAGGAAAAACCACTAGATCTGCATCTTTTTGAACTTGCATCTCATCTCATATTTGACGGAAATGGTCATCTCGATAATAAATTTTACGACAAAGGGGCTTTAATTTCAAAATTAATAATTTTCATAACATAGAAATCAATATTCCAACTGCATGTTTCACAGTTGATTCGTTATGCGAGAGCTAGTTCCAATTATGCAGATTTTTACATTAGGCATATTTATCTCCTTGACAGCCTTATGTTTCCTAACTATAGGTGAAACGGGACATATAGAGGGGAGGTTTAGTTACCCATAAACTGGTTTAACCCTACCGCTGGCTTTTACTAGTGCCGGTACCAAGTCCGGCTGTCCCGAGTTCCTATCGTTGTTTATGTTTGTCTTTTGTCTAATTTGTGTTTTTCCTGTGTAGTTCTTTTGCAGATCGTGATATGTAATTATAATTTTCAGCCATTGTAGGTGTTTCCTGTTGTCCCCTTTATTTCATGCATTTCTTAAATTCTGTCGAATACTATCAGTAATAAAGTTCTTTAATAGATATTAGACCCATGAGGAAAATTTTGAAGTTTCGGTTCAAACTGAAATTCATGATTCATTTTTTACTTAAGTACTTGGATGAACATTTCGTTTCACTGTCTAGGAACTTTCGATAGCAATTTATGCTGAGTGGCTACCGGACACTTCAGAAATGAAGTCAGTCAAATCCTAGGCGAGCTATGTTGTTTTCTGACATTTCTTGTTCTTGCAAGAAATACATGACTTCCTCATTAATTTAAATGGACAATTTTTACATGGACAACCCACTGATCAGCTCATTTTACTCGTTGAATTATTCATTAAAGAGATAAAAATTTACAGCCCAGATATATATGTTTTCACCAAATGGCATGTTAAATTTAGAACCCAATATTAATCATAGAGAGCTTAAAAGAAGTAAAGAGCAACGTATTATGCGACTTTGTGCAGCTGTTATAACCAGCCTTGCCAGTATTGGAGTACCAAATTCTCTGAAAATTTTTCAAATTTACCGTATTTTCAGTAAATAATTAATAAATTAATAATTTTTTGGCGTTTATATTATGTTCTGTTAGTTTTGTCTGCGTAATCTGCGTTATCTGCCTGTATATATTTCCATGAATTCTGGATCCATGATTTTGGATTGCTGCTTCGGTATGCATTTGGAAATCAATAGATATGTGCAAACAGTTAATGATTACTTAATTCCCCGCTTCTATCATTGAGTCAATTGCAAGAAAACTTGGCATAATAAAATAGTGAGATTTTGAATGGTAAAAAAATGAAAGTACGACAGTGTATCTATACGAGATATTATCTCAAGAGCAATAATACCATAACTGAAATATATATAGAGCTTACATCTCGTTCAAGATGGCCCTTTGTTTTAATTTTCAGACATTTCTCAAGGAATAACTCTTCAAGAGACATTGAGGCGGTTTTTTCCATATGAGGAGCAAATGAAGCATTTATGAAGATACATGTCAAGTACATTGTTAAGTATTTAGTGAAGTGGTTTAATAATGCTAAGTGGTATATTACTAAGAACAGCTCCCTAAGTATCTTTTTAATAAAACTCTTAACTGTAATAGTGGATAGCAAGATAAAAATAGTATTGTTACACAAATGACCATGACGTCATACACTGTATAAATGTGTTATTTTGGTCCTTTTATAAAAAAGTCACCCACTTTCAAAGGTGTTTATTTTTCTTCGTGTCATGTACTGTTCAATTGTTTCCTTGAAATGTATAAAAAAAATTGATAGCATTTTATATATAATCTTTTCTCTTTTACTTTTCTAACATACGGATGTCTGATTATATTCCCCAGCTAAAGTTTTTCTCAAACTACTGAATAGTTGTAGGTTACATTCATTTAAATAAAATCGGTTAAAATGGTCATTAGTTCCATTGATTAAGTTGGACAATGTCTGGTAAATGATATTTAATAATTTTTAGATATATGGAACAACGGCAGTAGAATACCAAAGAAACACACTTAAGGGGCTGTTCTTAGTAAGATACCACTTAGTATTATTCAGTAATGGATTAGTTGAAGACTCTGTAATATGCTTATACCGTCATATGCAGATAGTATTTTTTCAAACTTGACTGTCACAAGCATAATTACAAGTTGCAACGGATTAATTTCCTATATGACAAAAAGAATTTTATGTAAAAATTTTGCACTTCCATACCTTCTTATAATTAGATTTCTACTGATGATAAATATAAAAGTAAATTAAAGTAAGGAAATTATAAAGCTGATAAGACGATTGATACTCAGGATGATATTGGACTTCATTGAAGACAGCTTCACAGTTTATATCCACAACAAAGAAGATGGTCTGTTTTGTCGGAAGGATGAACGTAAGTTCATTGTTATTTACTTTTTGATTTTATGAAGTTACATAAAACTGCAGTGAATTTTATTTCTACATTATCAATTTAAATACAAATGGAAATAAAAACAAACGAAATGGAAATCCAAAACAATGGAGATTGTATTGTTCAAGTGTTGATTATAGGATAACCATGCTTTATTAAGACTTCGGGATTGATGTTGAAAATCGAACATTTTTGGCGACGGGACGTGGAAGCGGTAAACGAATATTTACAACGGAAGAAGCAAATATTTACTCCCCAACATCATAAAAAACCCCAAAAAGTTCCAATGTAATGCACAGAAACACACAAAATTTAGAAGATACCTTTGTTTTTGTAGGGTTCACACTGCTAATGCTGTATTTTGTATTGTCTATTGGTCCCTTTGTCGGGCAACGGATGACCATGTATGCGGGAGAACTTTGCCCGACATATTATGCTTGTTGACAACCCCGCATCCATGAAAAAAATGATGTAAAACAGGGGATGGATGTAGCGTTGTTCAACATTTAGCAAGTGAATCCCGCTTAAACCTGTGCTAGGGGCCGTCTTGAACTTACTATTAGGTAAGAGTGTATGCTGTTTGTTGAAGGACTCATGGTGACTTCAAGAGCAACAGTAAAGGCGTTGTTCCATTTGCTTCATCTTGCTATGTATTTGTGGGATTTTGTCCCATGTACATTTGCTCCAAATCCTTTTATTGGTTCAGTGTTCATTTTTGTTTATTTCTTTTGTCTTTGCCATGGCGTCTTAAGTCGTGTTGAATATTAATTGCCGTGATTTTGTATTTTTTTATTTAGAATTCCTCCTTTCAGCATTTTTGCTTCGGTATTCTTTTGCCAATGTATTCAAAAACTGTCTGCAAAGTAAAACACTGCAATGAGTCGGAAACGGGACAGATGAAGGGGAGGTTTGGGTACCCATAAACCAGTTTAATCCTTCCGCTGGCTTTTGCTAGTGCCGGTGCCAGGTCCGGCTGTACCGAGTTCCTATCGTTGTTTAAGTTTGTCTTTCGTCTAATTTGTGTTATTTCCTGTGTGGTTCCATGGCAGATTGTGGCATGTGATTGTAATTTACAGCCATTGTAGATGTTTCCTATTATCCACCGTTTTACATGTAGTAAATAGAAATGTAAATTGCATTTATTGCACTAAATATTAAGAAAGAAATGATGTAATGATTCTAGAAACTTAATTAGGAAAGGAAATGGAAACTAGATTTGTTACAATTGGTAGATTGTTTACCAACAATTGTGGGACATGTTGTTAGTTACAGTCTAAGAAATGCTGAAAATTATAATGTCCCAAGGTGTTGTCTTCCATCATATTCAATATTCAAATGAAACACAGCAAATCAAAGATTGCGATCCACCCGCTACCTTTTTTTGCACCCCTCCCCTTTAGAAAAAGACAAGTGTTTTTGAAACTATATTTCTTTCTGTTGAAACAATCATTGTTACTGTAAAACACCAAAAAGATATGGTTGCTAGGTAGAATTTCAAAAGTACAGGTTTCTGAGAATTTCAGGAAATTATCAATATCAGAATCAAAGATTTTTGCAACCTTACAGTTAAATTCATCATTATAACTCTAAATAATTGAAAAAAGATATTGTTGCTATGTAGAATTCCTAAAAATAATGAGTCTTTGAGAGTTTTTAGAATTTTACCAAACTTAGAATCAAACATTTTTGCAATACGACTATTGAAAATGATCACTGAAGCTATCAGGCATCAAAAAAGATTTGGTTGCTAGATAAAATTCCAAAAAGTAATTAGACTTCTGTGGTTTATATTTTCCAGAAAGAATATTTGAATTGCTCTTTGAATCCGTTTTAAGCTTGTAGAATTTAGACCCCGGTGCCAAATTTGGTAAAGTTCCTAATAATGTCAAAGACTAATAATTTCTGAAATTCCAACATGAAGTTTTATAATTAAGCAACTTTTTAATGTCATCACCTGGTGTGAACACTAGGATTTCAAAAATATGATTCTAATTTTAGTAAATTTCCTGAAACTCTCAAAGACTAATTACTTTTTGGAATTTTACCTAGCAACCATATCTTTTTTGATGCCTTATAGTTTTTAATGACCATTTTCAATGGTCAGATTGCAAAAAACCTTGATTCTAATTTTTGTAAAGTTCCTGAAACTCTCAAAGACCCATTATTTTTGGGAATTTTACCTGGCAATCATACCTTTTTTTATGCCTTTCAGGTTTAATGATCATTTTCAATGGTCAGATTGCAAAAAAACTTTGATTCTAATTTTGGTTAACTTCCTGAAACTCTCAAAGACCCATTATTTTTCGGAATTCTACCTAGCAACCATATCGTTTTCAATTATTTAGAGTTATAATGATGAATTTCAACTGTCAGGTTGCAAGAATCTTTGTTTCTAATTTTGGTAAATTTCCTGAAACCCTCAAAGACCAATTACTTTTTGGAATTTTACCTAGCAACCATATCTTTTTGATGCCTTATAGTTTCAATGATGATTTTCAATAGCCGGATTGCAAAATTTTTTATTCTAATTTTTGTAAAATTCCTGAAACTCTCAAAGACTTACTATTTTTTGGAATTCTACCTAGCAACCACATCTTTAACCATTCATTACAGTAGTGAAGATCATTTTCAATAATCAGAGTGCAAAAAACTGATTCAATTTTGGTAAATTTTCTGAGACTCTCAAAGACAAATTTCTTTTTGAATTTTACCTTGCAACCATATCTTTTTTATGCCTTATAGTATTAGTGATCATTTTCCATAGTCAGATTGCAATAATTTTTTATTCTAAGTTTAGATTCTATCTGCACTGAAGAGACATAAGTTGTCGAAATGCGCATATGCAGAAAATAAATTCACAGTAACTTCGGTATTTAGTTATTTGGTAAAGTTCCTGAAACTCTCAAAGACCAATTATTTTTTGGAATTCTACCTAGCAACCATGTCTTTTTCAATTCCCTACAGTAAAAATGATGATTTTTAACAGTCAGGTTGCAAAAATCTTTGATTCTAATATTGATAATTTCCTGAAATTCTCTGAAACCTGTACTTTTTGAAATTCTACCCAGCAACATATCTTTTTGGTGTTTTGCAGTTACAATGATTAATATATTTTCAAAAACACTCGTCTTTTTCACAAGGGGAGGGGGTCAAAAAGGGGAAGCGGGTGAATTGCAATCTTTGATTGGCTGTGTTTCGTATTGTTCATATTTTCAGACAATGAAAATAATTATAAAGTGTAGTATGGAAAATACACATGTACTTCCCCGCCGTTTCATTACCAAAATATTACAAAATATTACCATTAGCAAGTTCAAGACGGCCCCTAGCACCGGTTTGAGCGGTATTTATTGCTAATTGCTGAGCAACGCTACATCCATGTCTTTTTCTCCTTTGATCCATGGATGCGGAATCGTCAACAAACATAAACTTAACTGGCAAAGTATTCTTACAAGCGCTGTCATCAATTTCCTGATAGAAAGACTAGTAGAGGACGATCACAACATTTAAACAACCACAGGGCACTCATCGAGCCAACTGTAAGAAAACTTGGCATAATAAAATCATGAGAATTGGGCACAATAAACAGGTGGTCAGAAAAACAATTTTGAATTACAAAAAAAATTAAAAAGCAAAAATTTGAAAGAATGATAGTGCATTCATATGAGACATTCTCTCAAAAACAAGTACATCATAACTGTAATGTATATAGAGCATACATCTCTCTGAAAACCTTCTGAAAAAAATCCATTCGCTTTTCCTTTTCTCAATTTTCCCAACAAGATAATATAGCGTGGCATATAAAATTAAGCAACTGCACAACATCTTACGTTTAAAATAGCATACAGAAAAATTGATATAATGACGAATCTCTTGCATGAAAGCTATTACATTTTGTTTTGTTTCAAGTTTGGTGATAAATTGCTGGAAAAAAGATGATGTTGACTATAATTATGCAATAATCAATCAAAGAAACATTAACATGGTAAAAAGAATGTTCAATTCAAAATAGAAATGCAATGCTTTATAAAATAATCCTAAGCGTCACCCAAAGTTTATTTTAAAACAAACATAACGGCACGTATGTAAGATTGTCTTAGTGAACTCAGCAATGTTCTGTTTATCAGATCTGGAAAACTTCAAACCTTTATAGGAGCTCTTAAATTTGTCTCTGATATTTTACGAAAGGATATGGAGTAAATGTGAACATGAGACCATAACACATATGTTAACTCCAACTGCAATAAATTTTAATGAGCTGTATGGCCATTTCGGAAATTAATTCCTCATCAGCAGCACTAGAACCCAAACATAGGAATTCCACAATTTCAAAAAAATGTTTAGAATGAAAAAACCCAGACGAAATCCAAATAATCAGTAATATCAAATATAGCTAAGAACAAAACTACGATGAAGGGAATTAAACCTTAAGTTTAAGAATTTACATAAATATAGATAAAAGGTATAAACAAAGTGTACACATGAGAAAACATCAGATCAATATTACACGTGTAACCTCAGAATCCTGTTTTGGAAACAGACTGCTTTCAGACTTTAAGAGACATTATACAATTATAGTCTGTTTTTATAAGGTTGATACAATGTTAAATCGACCTGGGAAAAGCATATTGACCGAGGAAAAAAATAATATATTAAAAAGTTAATCAGCACTATAATAAAATTACAGTGTGTATGTACATTTCTCTAATTTTTGTCCTGTTTTCACATTTCCTGAACGGTTGGAGAAATATGTTTCTCCTCTCTAGAGAGAATGTTGTTCTCGGCAAGTGATTGGATGAGATTCAATTATGACGTCAAACATGTTTGCCGTTTTCCGACTATACCATTGTGACTTCATGAAAAAAGGCGACGATGCCTGATGACGGCACGCCCATATTTATTTCGGATCATCAGGAAAATGGGGTCGTGACTCCTTGAAATCATTAGAGAAAGAAAAATCCACAACCGTATCTCGTGAGAAACGACCTTTCTACACTCTCGATAGTTAAATTTTCAAATATTTTAAACGCTCGTCAAGCCTCGCGTTTAAAATATTTGAAAATCTAACTTTCTCTAGTGTAGAAATGTCGTTTCTCACTCAATGCGATTGTGGATAATATATGTAATTGATTCTTGAAAAATACCTAAAATACATCAAACAAGATTATATAAACATTCATAGAAACATGCGATATGCATTTCTATCTTTAGTAACATGCGATATAACTTTTTGACATACTGTGTTCTAGTCAATCTAAAAAAATACATTAATCAAATTTCTCAAACGATATCAAATTAATAATATTGTGTATGATTACCTCACGGTCTGTATTCTTTAAAGATTTGTTTCTTGCAAGGGACAAATTTTAAGGCAATTTTTTACTACTTGTCTCGCTATATCTGAGCACCTTACAAGTCATATCACTCTGAACTTTGAGTATGATTGTCTCCAAAGCTGTATCCTTTTTCATGAAATTCTATTTTACCTGCAAGAGTTATGGGATTTAAAGCTATATAAATATACAACCAAGTGATATGTTTGTAAATTCGAGAACCTCTGCTGAATCATTGGGAGCTTAAAAGGGGTAAACAACGGCTTATCATTTAACTCTGTGCCTTTAATTTGATATCAGACACCTGTGTTGATTATTTGAGATCCATATTTTGTGAAAAATTTCTAAATTTATCCTATTTTCAGAAAATGATTCGTGATAACATGTACAAACAGTCAATGAATACTCAAACGTTAGCCAAATTCAAAACGTAAATAAAATGGTGTAATTCTGGATTTTAGAGACATGCAATGTTACGTGCAAGCTAAAATATTACTTCAGATAATTTGAATTTTTTCCCCAACTCTCCTTTTTAAATATAATTTGACATACTTTGTTGATGTCAATGTGAATTTGAGTAATGGTGATGACGGAGCGTTTCAGATTCTTCGTTTCCATGCGATACCGATTTCAATTGACAAATGGCTATAAAAATTAAACACAATTTTCTTCCTGCCACAAAAAGCACCAAACGCCTTTTGCAGATATCCATCAGACCGTTTTTTAGATCACCTGGTTAGAGCCAGGGTGAGCTTTTGCCATCTCTTTGGGTCCATCGTCCGTCGTCCGTTTGTCGTAAACTTTTCAAAGATTTTCTCTGGAACTACAGGGCCAATTGGAACCAAACTTGGCCACAATAGTCTTTGGGTGGTCCCATGCAAAAAAGATGTTTTTCAGGTCCGCGCTATATCAAAGATGGCCGCCAGTGGAAAGATAGTTTTAACATTGGATCATCTTGGAAATCACATTCAAAGATCTTCTTCTCTGAAACTAATTAGCCTGCTGGAACCAAACTTGGCCACAATAGTCCTTGGTGGTCCTTTGCAAAAAGGTGTTTTCCAGGTCCGCGCTATATCCAAGATGGCCGTCAGCGGGAAACATAGTTTCAACATTTGACCTTATGGGAAAATACATTCAAAGATCTTCCCTGAAACTACTGAGCCAATTGGAACCAAACTTGGCCACAACAATCCTCGAGCGGTCCCCAGCAAAAAAGTTTTTTTTTGCAGGTTCCAGCTTTATCCAAGATGGCCGCCAGCGGAGAACACAGTTTTAACATTATCCCTATGGAAACAAATTCGAAAATCTTCTCCTCTGAAACTACTGGTGCCAATTAGAACCAAACTTTCCCACCATAGTCCTTCGGTGGTCCATTGCAAAAAGGTCTTTTTCAGATCCGCGCTACATCCAAGATGACCCCAGCGGGAAACATAGTTTTAAAACTGGACCCTTTGGGAAAACGTGTTCAAAGATCTTATTCTCTGGAACTACTTGGCCAATACTGAACCAAACTTGGCCACAATAGTTTTTTGGTGGTCCCTGCAAAACAGTTGTTTTCAGGTCCGCGCTATATCCAACATGACCGCCAGCGGGAGCATAGTTTTAACATTGGCCCCTATGGGAAATCACTTTCAAAGATCATCTCCTCTGAAACTACCGAACCAATCTGAACTTAACTTGGCCACAATAGTCCTTGGATGGTCCATTGCAGAAAAGGCGCGCTATACCAAAGATGGTCGCCAGCGGGGAACACAGTTTTAACATTGGACACTATAGGAAAACACATTCAAACATCTCTTCCTGTTAAACTACTTGACCAATTGGAATCAAACGTGGCCGCTATAGTTCTAGCGTGGTCCCTTGCAAAAAAGGTGTTTTTCAGGTCCGCGCTATATCCAAGATGGTCTCCAAGCAGGAAACATAGCACTGCATAAATATCAAAATACCAAAGTTACTGTGAATTTTGTTTCTGCAGATGCACATTATGTCTCTTCAGTGCAGAAAAAAATCAAACATTTGGAAGTCCATAAACTGAAATATGTGTAAAAACTGATAGATAACAAATAACCAACGAGATCTAAATAGAAAAGCCAAAATCATCTGAGGACAGTGCTATGCAAGAGGGAGATACTCCTTAGATTTAATTTACAAAGCTCTGTCCTTAGCTAATTTTGGCTTCACATTTAGATTGGATATTTATTCTTTATCAGTTTTTTAACATGTTTGAGGTTATGGTCTTCCAAACGTTTCGATTTTATCTGCACTGAAGAGACATAAGTTGTCGAAATGACGGGTGCTATCCGTGGAGCAGATCATGCTTACCCTTCCAGAGCGCCTGATGATACCTCACTTTTTGTAGTGGTTTATACTGCTAGTGCTTATTTTGTGGCGTTCTTGTTCAATTTTGGTTATTTGTTTCTTTGTCATAAGGTCATATACTTTCAAAAATGTCTTTTGTGTTATACTTTTCACTTGTTTATGTCAAATGTATAAAAATAGATAAATAGCATTTTATGCAAAATCTATTTATGCCCCCAGATCGAGGATCGGGGGCATATTGTTTTTGTCTTGTGTCTCTCTCTGTCTGTCTGTCTGTCTGTCTGTCTGTGCGTCCGAAACTTTAACCTCGACCATAACTTTTGAACTATGTAAGATAGACTTTTCATACTTATCAGGTATACAGGTCTAGTCAAGAGGAACATAAATATGCAAAAAATAGGTCAGGTCAAAGGTCAAGGTCACAGAGGTTAAAAAGGGGTGAAATTGATTGTTTTCACATATTTGACTGTAGAATCCCTCTTATTTACCCTATTGAGACGGTGTTTCTTTTATGTTATTGCTAATGAAATTGTGCAATTGTAGTTTGCCGACAGATTTGAGGTAGAATTTACCGGGCCCAAAAGGGGGACAAATGGAAAAAAAATGAATTAAAAATGTTTTGTCGGATTTTGATGCAGCATTTTTCTGTATGTTTCTTAGGGCATTTTACACAAATAGATTTGACAATTAAAACCATTTCAATAAACAAAAGGCCCAAAGGGGCTTTATCTGTTTCAGAATAAAGGGGTTGTATTTTTTTAATGGTAATAAACAACTTTTGAATTATGTAAGATAGACTTTTAATACTTGGCAAGTGTATGGGTCTTGTCAAGAGGTACATATATATGCAAAAATAGGTCAAAGGCCAAGGTCACAGAGGTCAAAAAGGGGTAAAATTGGGTATTTTCATATATTGTACTGTAGAATATGGGGGCATATGTAGTGTTTCACAAACACATCTTGTTCTACTTATCATTTGATTAATATATGTATGATTATCCGATGTATTAAGTCTGATTTTTATTTTCCAAGCTAAAATTTCTCTTAACCTACTGAATAGTTGTTGGTTATGTCCGGGGTTATGTTAACTTTAATTATATCGGTTAATTGATTGTTAATTATTGATTAAGTTGAACAGTGTCTGGTAAATGATAGTAGTTTAGTTAGATTTATGTGATCTAGTAATTGATTGGTTGAAGATTGTGCGACTTTTGATATTTATAATTTGTTGTCTTTATATATGTACTAAA
The DNA here is from genome assembly GCA_002080025.1 of Modiolus philippinarum. Lineage (NCBI taxonomy): Eukaryota > Metazoa > Mollusca > Bivalvia > Mytilida > Modiolidae > Modiolus > Modiolus philippinarum. The sequence goes on from MJUU01005442.1 coordinate 41,100, forward strand.
ATTTTAATAATTATTAATTGTTTTGTTTTTTTTTTTTTTTTTTTTTTTTTTTTGTCTTTTTTTAAAAAAATTTTTTGTTCAGTCAATAATTTGGTTATGTTTTTTAAGGTTTTTACTCAAAAACTGAACTAATTTTCGGATCTTACAATCTTAGGTTCAGGTGCTAAACGTTATGCATTCAGCGGTCCAATATCACAAGCATCTTACATCACATTCAGGTAGTAATGTTTCAAGCTTGACTGACACAAACATAATTAGTGGCAAAATATTATTTTCCTCTGTGACAAAATGAACTTCATATGAAAATTTTGCAGTTTAATATCTTTTTGTGACTTGATTTCTATCGATGATAAAAATAAAGTAAATCAAAATGAGGAAATTATAAAGCTGATAAGAGGATTAATGTTTAACAGGATGCTATAGGACATAATTGAAGACAGCTTCACTATTATAGACGACAGTTTATATCCACAGCAAAGAAGGTAGTCTCTTATGTCGGAAGGATGACAGTAAGTTTATTATTATTACCTATTATTGTATTAAAAATTTACAGAAAGCTTCATTAAATTTGAGTTCTATAAAGTCAATTTTGACTATCATGTTTCTTAAATTCAAATAAGCTACAATAAAAACATACAAAAAATTGACATCTATCACAATCCCACCGCACCTTCAGGAAGGTATCACTAAAGTAGTGACTACGAGATAGCCTTGCTATATTTAGAACCTCATAGAGTAAATAACAAAAAACCGAAATTAATGTAAATATACTTTATGCAGATGGCTTATCTCATCAGTGCAGATGAAATCAAACCATTGGAAATCCAGAAACCGAAAGGCGAACAAAAGCTAACAAAGAAAAAAATAGTCGAAAGGATCTTATTAAAAAGTCAAACTCAGCCACGGACATAGCTTTGCATGAGGGAGATATTCCTTAGTTTTAAAATGTAAATTTAACTGTTGCAAAATGAGTTGTTGGTTTGGCGAGGTGAATATATGAAAGGGAGACAGAAATGCACAAGTTTTTGGCAAAGTTAAGAGATAACCATTTCTCATTGAAAAAAGGGGTAAGGGGGTAAATCGTGGATTTGACTGTCGCAGGTCTAGTTTTATGGTGTCACGTTAACAGAGTCAGAAAACCGGATATTAGCGACAATAAAGTCTTTGGTAAGTGGTTGTTTCCCGTGTAAAGTAAGTTAAAACCAAACCGTCTGTCTAACACGAACAATCCAAGGACAATGGTAACATTGGAAAAACAAAGAAACAAAGGCATAACATGAGCACGGCACAGAAAAGAAAAATGAAAACATAAATATATAAAAACAAATGAACGAAACGGACCTTATAGAAAAACCATGGGTGAGTGCAGGTAGAGTAAGCATCTCCTGATGGCCCATAGAAGAGAGAGTCGCATGAAGCTGTCTTACACGGATAAATGTCCAATCCAACATTACGACTTGTTCGACGTTACAGCTGTTACCAGAATGAATAAAAAAATGTAAAATGTATTTTCCTAAAACATCACTAGGTTTGCCCAAGTTATCGCCATAAAAGAATGCATATTCACCCATTAAAATTACATTTTTAAAAGGGAAGACAATAATCAATGAAGGAATATGGAGTAAATGCACTTGAGACAAAGTCTCTACAAATACATGGAAAAAAGCAATGGAAAAACGCTTTTATTGTTGTTCTTTATCTGGAGGTCACAATAAAGCCTCCAGCAATGAGCTTTGCTGCTACCTCACAGTAAGTTCAAGACGACCCCTATCAACGGTTTGAGTGGAATTCATTGCTAGATATCGAGCAACGCTACATCCATGTTTATCATGTCATGGATGCGGGATCGTCAACATATATAAAATTAACTGGCAAAGTGTTCTTACAATCGCTATCATCCGTTGCCCAACAAAAAGACCGAATAAAAGACAATCACAACATATAATCAACACGGGGCACTCATCGAGTCAATAGTAAGAAAACTCCTCCAACTGATTTTGCATAGTATTTCGAAGCAATATACCACTGAAAACTCCAACGTTTTAGAGCATTCTTCATTATATCGTGGGCATTTCCGTAAGAAGTGATGAAAATGTTCGACACAGTTCAGAGAATATGACTAGCATTTATAAAATCTGATAATGACATTCTGTTCAATGTTTAGACTTGGACAATTCATTCTTGTGAAAAGCTTTAACTGCAAAGCAGCGAAATTTGAGTCGCTCGTCAGATAATATAAACAATATATTAACGACTTTAGACATTATTATATTGTTTGATTTTTACATAAAACAAGGACATGTATGGTCGTCATGGTAACATTTGTTTTATATTTTTAGGTTAACAACAGATTGGAATATACAACAGTATTATGATACTATAGTGCTTAAGGCATCGGTGATATAATGCTAATTAAGGGAGAAATTAAAAACTTTTGATAATATGGCTTAAGAGTGAATGCATTTGACGGATTTTAGTAATAAAGCTTATGAACTATTGAAATGACATGGGATTACAAGTAAAAATCATACAAATACTGTAGAAATATGGATGAAGCTGACAACAATACAGTGGAGAGTATGATGATAAAGGAAATACATCAAAACTTTATAAACTGTAATGAAACTATGCTGCATAAACCTTATCCAAATGACGGTGAGTGTTAACTTTTTCACACACACACACACACACACACACAACATTATTATTAGTTTCCTCATGACGTTTGGCAAAAAAAATATTTTACTAGACTAAGTGCTTTAATTGAGAAATACAGAAAAAGAATATTTCTTGCAGAGGACATAATTCTGTTTATGTTTGATATTTTGTAATTTATGTCTTCGGTAGATTTTTGTGCTGCTTACAGTTCAATAAGACAAAAGTTTGCATTATCTTTTATTTCTTACAGTTTTCGAGATAGAAGGTTTATATCTTGCAGATCATTTGTACATATATCAGAGGTGTGCATGTCAATTTGATTTTGATTTTTGATAATTTATGCCAAAATTACCAGTTGTTGAACTTGGTCATTTTTACGTCAAATATCTGCCTAGAGGGTACCCCTTTTGTCCGGAGCAAATCTCCTACGGTTTTTAGGTAGAAGGTTTATATTTTACAAATAATTTTAACATATATCAAAGGTGTGCATATTACTTTGATTATAATTTCTGATAATTTATGCCAAAATAACCAGTTGTTGAACTTAATCATTTTCACGTAAAATATCTGCCTATAGGGTACCCCTTTTGTCCAGAGTAAATCTCCTACAGTATTTGAGATAGAAGGTTTATATTTTGCGGATTTTTTGTACATATATCAAAGATATGCATGTTACTTTGATTTTGATTTCTGATAATTGATAACAAAAGAACCAGTTATTGAACTAGGTCATTTTTACGTCAAATATCTGATTATAGGGTACCCCATTTGTCTGGAGCAAATCTCTAACAGAATTTGAGGAAGAAAGTTCATATTTTGCAGATATCAAAAGAGTGCATATTACTTTGATTACAATTTCTTATAATTTATGCCAAAATTACCAATTGTTTAACTTAGTAATTTTTACGTCGAATATCTGCCTATAGGGCAAATCTCCTAAAGTTTTTTAGATAGAAGATTTATATTTTGCAGATCATTTGTACATATATCAAAGGTCTGCATGATACTTTGATCCTGATTTTCAGTAATTTATGCCAAAATTATCAGTTGTTTGACTTCGTCAATATTATGTCAAATATCTGCAAACAGGGTATCCCAATTGTCCAGACCAACTTTAAAAATTATGCCACTTCAAAGGAAGGCTAAATATTGCAGATTGTAATAAAGTGTACATTGCAGATATTCAGGATTGACCTATGGGTAAGATATACTGCCCATGTAAAAGAAAACCCGGTTTGCTGTCGCATTGATAGCTTTCCTCTTGTTAATAAAGATGAAACGACCGAAATGAGGTTTAGCAGAATTTATACGCTGTATATATCATCCATGTGAAACCTAAATATACTAACGGAAAAGAAACTGTGCAATGGTAAATACGCAATATTTCTTTAATATCATTGAGTGTTTTTATGATATTTTGCATAGTCATTCCTGAACACATACACAGCAATATTGATTTTGTTTCTGGTTTTTATTAATTTTTTCGGGAGTTTGGAGGATATCCGCATTTTCGCACTTTTTCCCTGAGTGTCAAGGTCAAATGTTTCCGACATTTCGTGTCAGTGTAATCGGATAGTTTTGACCTTTAACAAGTCAGAAATCGCTTTTTCTCCGAGACAGAACACCTTGTCTGACTAACAATAGTTCCGAATTGGCGCAATATTCTATTGTAACGCTGCACATTACCAGGGAAAATTTTCTACATGAAAGGAATGCAAATTCATATCATACTCTAAATATAAATGTACATTACTGCATCTTTTGTAATTAGGTCCTATACGAGAAAAAAACCATGTTTATTGAAGATTTTACGAAAGGATGTGCAGTAAATAAACATGAGACCATAACACATATGTTAACTCCAACTGAAATAATTTTAATGAGCTGTATATGGTAAATGAAAGGATATGCAGTAAATGTACATGAGACAAAGTCTCTACAAATACATGGTAAAATCAAGCAAAGGAACAACGCTTTTATTGTTGTTCTTCATCTTGAAGTCACCATGAGGCCTTCAACAATGAGCTTTGCTCATAGTAAGTTCAAGACGGCCCTAGCACCGGTTTGAGCGGAATTCTTTTCTAATTGTCGAACAACACCACATCAATGTCTTCCCTGGTCATGGATGCGGGTTGTCAACAAACATCAATTAAACTGGCAAAGTGCTCTTACAATCACTGTCATGCGTTTCCCGATAAAAGCACCAGTGTCCTAAGCCAGTGGACGGCTACAACATATAGACAAACACAGGGCACTCATCAAGTCGATTGTAAGAAAACTTGGCATCATAAAATAGTAAGATGTGGGCATTTTAAAAGGTGGTCAGAATTACATTTCGAAATTACAAAAATAAATGCCAAAATTTGAAAGTATGATAGTATATCCATATGAGAAATTCTCTCACAAACAAGTACACCATAACTGAAATATATATAGAGCACACATCTCTCGCACGGGGAATCTTTTTACGGACTCCACACTGCAGGAGTTTTACGGACTCCACACTGCAGGAGAGACAAACTCCTGTCGTAAATGGTAAATGAAAGGATGGCCATTTCGGAAATTTATTCTTCATCAGCAGTACTAGAACCCAAACAAAGGAAATCCATAATTTCAAAAAATGTTTAAAATGCATAAAACCAAACGAAATCCGAATAATCAGTAATACCAAATATAGCTAAGGACATAACTACGATGGAGGGAGTTTATCCTTCAGTTTTAGAATTTACGTAAATTTAGATAATAGTAATTGAACAAAGTGTAAACATGTGATACTATCTCATGCACAAGTACACATGAGGTCATGAAGGTCAATTTTCAGTCTGCAAAACGTGGAAAATTACCTGATATTTCAGTTTAAAGACCGTCTTTAAAGTCTTTATTCCCACGATACTTTTTCTATTTCGCATTTCGTGCAAACTTGGACTAATATTAGTGCCAGGCACAAAAAATTGCTAATACAATATGTAATGAATGTACGGTTTAAGATTTACAATACTGTTTGATCATTTGCAACATAAATCAACACACACTAAGTCAGTTGTTGCTGATTTTCAATTTAGAAAATGCCAATAATCATTTCAAATTTATGCGTTCTATGTTGTTAAGCCGCTGGTAGTTGGTGAAGATATTTTTTAGCATGCAATGTCAATGTAGTCTTAAACATTTACTGTTTTGCAGTGGATATAGTAAACGCTTTTATCAAGAAGCAGATTCTAGCCTTCGGAAACTAATTTGTTTGCATATGAATTGATACATCCAATTATACAACAGTTGTTACTCAAAAATAGATTTAAATTTTGTCTCACTTTTCTACTTTGTCTGAGAAGATTGTACATTACCACGGAAAGTTTTAGCAGATGTAATTGATAACTAAGGGAAATAAAAACAAGAAAAATGATTTTTTTACTATTGCAATACATATTGTACTACTGTTACTTCACTTTACCAACTTTACATATTGTACTACTGTTACTTCACTTTACCAACTTTACTTTACTTTATTCATGTTATGATGTATGATCTCTGCATATGTCAGTTATGGTGTAGTAGTTCTTGAGAGAAGTTATCATATGGGTACACTTTCATACTTTCAAATTTTGGCGTTTTATTTTTTGGTAGATGATATCCTGACCATCTGTTTATATGTCCACACCTCATGGTTTTTATTATGCCAAGTCTTCTTGCATTTGACTGGACGAGTGCCCTGTGTTTGTTTATATCTTGTCCTTGTTTTTTAGTCTAAGGGATTGGTAAGTCTTATTTTTCGGGCAAAGTGTGACAGTACTTTCTCGGTTAATTTCATATTAGCTAACGATTCTGCCACCATATTGCAATTAAGACGTAGATGTAGCGTTGTTCAACATCTATCAATGGAATCCGCTGATTACCGTTGATAAAGGCTGTATTGAGCTTACTGTGAGTTATGAGCAAAGCTTATTGATGAAGACCTCGTGGTGACTTCAATATAAATAACAACGATAAAAGACATTGTTACAATACTTACTTTAACCATGTAATTGTAGAGACGTTGTCTCACGTGCTTTTGCCCCAGATCTATTTTTATACAATATATATCATTTTTTTTTTAAATTACGTATTACGCCTGTTTCTTGGGGTATTTTCACGATTACGCTCAGAAAAGACCTTTCCACGAATTACGCTTAGACAACTCCAGGACCACCTTTGTCTGCCCCAGGTATTCAGTAACTGTATATTTATAAAATTAGGAAAAAAATGTCTAGAAAGAATCACATTCTATTTTGTTGAAATAACTTTCCACAGCGCCCTGTTCGATGTTCATTTAAGACAATGTTGTAATATGTTGAACGTTGTCAGTATCTGTTACACCCCAAATGTGACTACAGTCAGTGAATGTTGTCGTTTGAAAGACAATCACTGTCCTGTGATTTTGATAAGAGTTGTATAGCTATCTTTGGACCTATGATTCGGGAAATGCAGAGGAGCAAATTTTGCACTTGACTCAATGAAATTAATATATTCAAAGGTCGGGTTGTCAAATGGATTTCTTGTTCTAACTTTACGTATTTAATTTTCAGGGGACCTTTACTGTAATGCTACATTTGATGGTTATTTGTGCTGGGACTATGCTAAAGCAGGAACAAGGACATATGGCCACTGTCCCATGTTCCTGGTCCGCGAGTTCGGTCATCATCTAGGTAAGACAGCGCAGAAAGATCTAGCCATTACATTTGCAGTAAAATATATAGAAGAAGGTTTATCTACAAGAGTTTTGAACAGTTATGAAAGGATGAAACCATAATTCATTAATATTATCAAATCAATTTTATTGGTTTTGGCTTAGGGTTAGAAAATGACATTTACCAATCAGTAACCCAAAAGATCTTTCGCAAAATTATTTTTTCTTAGTGCTGGGATTTCACTGACTTACGACCTGTCAAAGGTAGTTGCTGCTGAGTTGATTCAGGACACTACCGCAATGGAAAGAGAGGTTTGGCTAGCCATAAACCCGGTTTAAACCACCATTTCTTTTGAAATGCCTGTACCAAGTCACGACCATTGCGGTAACAATTTTGCCGTTCGTTTCTAACTGATTTGTCTTTTTGTCTAATGGACTTCGGCTCTTGATCACACTGGTCGGTAATTTTGTTATTACCCCATTCAAGTGCAAAAATGGGACTTTTTGAAAAACAAATAATTTTTGTAGAGATGGAATAAATTGTATCAGGGACGTACGTGTAGAATTGGATCAGGTTTTCTGGAGAAAAACATAAGCATCATCTGCACAACACCAGTATTCAAAATATGTATAATGAAGTATTGGATTAATAACTCATTTAGTTGGTGTAGATTGAGTTTTTTTAAGATTGTCGTTCCTAAAAAATGCAATATTCACTGATGGTACCAAAGTAAGTTCCCTTGATAAATTTACAGTTTTCCCCATAAAACCTATGCTTGTCTTGTTTTTTTTTCTAAAAAATAAAACGACACACACTAACTAAAGTTCACCCTGAATAAAGTATTTGTTTCTTCTATTAGTGTCACTTTGACATTTGTCTCCAAACTGATCAAATAAAAGGATCTAACACATAAAAACATAAGGTATAAGACATTGTCAGGTGTGTCGGTACAATGGTAAACGGATTAGAATCTAAAAAAAAACCATTTGCCAGGATGGACCCTCGTCGTTATTTTGTTAGGGATCAAACATAATTGTATTACCGACGTCACATAACAGCAATGCATGTTATTTGTAATTGTATTTCATTGCAATGATTTCGTTACAGACTGTCTCACAAGCGAAGTGACTACGTTTTAACTTGAACAAAATATCATTAACATGTCTTTTAAGTCTACAAAATAGCCTGCGTTATAACTAAATACTTAATGCTGTTGATAATAATGCCTTACTTTATTGTCTCAATCGTGCAAAGCTCTGTCATTGGCTACCCATTCAGATGTTTTTGATAAATTGTTCTATATTTTGTTTGTTGAACAGACAATAGTTGTTGAAGGGTCAACTACAAGAAATCGTACTTTTTCGAAAAATGAATTTAAAGCATCAATGTAAAAGTTTTTTTCTGTATACATAAACAAACTATTTAAATTCTTGACGAACTGAAAATAAAAGATAAAACAATATTTGACAATCCCGCAGCCATAACCAGAAAAGACATGATGTAGCGTTGTTCGACAATTAGCAAAGCATTCTGCTCAGACCTGTGCTAGGGACCGTCTTGGACTTACTACGAGGTTTGCGGTATTAATGGAATTCTGCCACCATATTGCAATAAAGACGTAGATGTAGCGTTGTTCAACATCTATTAATGGAATCCGCTGATTACCGTTGGTAAAGGATGTATTGAGCTTACTGTGAGTAATGAGCAAAGCTCAAAGATGAAGAACAACAATAAAAGCGTTGTTCCTTTTCTTGTTTTTACCATGTATTTGTAGAGATCTGTCTCGTGTATATGTACTCCATATCTTTCATTCTCCATACACATATTATGTCAAAACGTAAACATATGATTAAAAAACAAAAGACAGAGGTGGAGATGGACCAAATCATCGACATTGATGTCTTCAAAGGTATCATACCACCACTGATTTTTCCCTATTTGTCTTTTTTAGATTGGTCATTTTCTGAGAGCCATAAGCACATTTACTGTCGTATCAAATGAAGCGAAACTTCTTACCTAATTAAGTAGATATATAAAGAGCCTCAACAAAAGATTTTAGCGCAACTTTCATTTAATAAAAGAAAACGCACTTCACCGGAAGTATACTACTAGCAAACATCAACATTTACTTTCACTGCCAACCCGGGAAATGGTCATGTCATTGTTTTTGCAAAAAAAAAAAAATAGCACAACTGATAGGAATATAATAAGGATATTTTTGGGTATCTAAGATATTCAGCTTTCATACAGTTTGCAGGTTAATTGCATTGGATACAGAAATATTTCAATCATCCATTTATCAATCATCAATTTTCCATTGATAAAGTACTAGTTTAACACGCAACCCGGGCGAAAGATTTAATTTTGGTGGTATGATACCTAACTTTGAGGGCCGTGGAAAAGAAACAAAATGGGTTAGATGTGAAGTGTTACTTCACAGGTGGAATACAGGTAAATTAAATTTGACGTTCCAAGTTTAGAGCAAAGACCAAAAATAGGAGGAAATAATAAATGGGTAGGGGCAGGATTGTTAGCCCTCTATTTTTGTATACACTTTTGTACTACTAGTTCTTTTTCAACACAAGTACTTGAAATTGTCATCTACAAGAAGTTACGCTATTTTGAAAAATGAATTCAATTGGTGAATGAAAGGATATGGAGTAAATGCACATGAGACAAGCAAAGGAAAAACGCTTTATATTATTTTTCTTCATCTTAAAGCATCAATATAAAAAGTTTTTTGTATACACTTTTGTACTGTTATTTTTTTTATAACTTTCATCCAAACATCTTTCATCAAAGTTCTGTTTACAAAAATAAAGAATTTGATGCCTTCTTGTGAGGTCATTAGTCCATATTTTTTTTTCAAAATTTCTTCATAAAAATAATTGAAAATACCTTTTCTTTACTTGCATTATACTTATTTTGTTACACGCTTTAACAAATATTTGAGTGAGAATATGGTATGGTCCTGACTTTTATTGAAGAAAAGTTCAAAAACATCTCGTTTTTTTGTGTTGTATTTTAGCATTTGTGTGTTTTGTTGGTGTGAAGCTTGTTTGGTCTTCCGTCTTCTGGTGTTTTGGCTCTTGTCTTGTCTCTGAACTTTGATTTATGTAATCTTGCGCTTTGTTCCTCCAGTATTCTACTGCCGTTGTATTGTATAACCTTACGTAACGAATCAACTGTGAAACATACTCTACGTAAGGTGGAGAAGCTAGAATATTACTGTGCACGTTAGGGTAATTCATATTTTTGAAATTAAAGAAATTAAAATCGCCCCTTTATCGTAAATTTTAGTACTGGGATGACCATTTTCGTCACAGTTTAGATTATGTAGATCTAGTGATATTTGCCGTTATCTTTATTCCTAGTTCTGGCTGATATTTCAGAAAGAACATCATTAATATATCTAGAAGTGAGATTGATGGATCTAGCATCTTTTATTTTATGAGCTTTTACGAGTCCCCGAAGAAATTCAGTCTCGTAAGAAAATACAAACATGTCTGCGAGTAGAGGAGCACAATTAGTGTCTACTGGTATATCAACTTTCTGTTGATAAAAAGCAAATACAAATGTGATAAATATGTTATCAATTAGAAAATCAAGTATTCTGCACACCAGTTTTTCATACTTTTCTTTCAAATTGTTTTTTGAATAAAAATGTTGATTCATAACTTAATACAACATTGTTTTGAATCGGCAATGGCTTTTTGAATGATATCTTTGATTCGTAATTTTAGTTTATCGTATACCGTGTGGAGAAATCAAATTTTTTAAGATAATGTATTTGAGAAAATGAACTGGATTTAAGATTTTCCAATGAATCCTTCGAATTTTTTAGTATCTACATGTGATTTATATCACTTCAGGCATGAATAGTATCACAGTATAATTGATGCCTGTCTTTCCATACAGACAAAATCTTAGTTATTCAATAGACAATTCAGAAGTACAGCAAGATAAAGATCTTGCGATTCACATACAAAAACTATGTTATTAGAAGCTTTGCCTGCAATTAAAACAACATATTTTTGTCATGTAATGTAGAGAGGCTTCATATTCAGCAAATTATTAAAACTTCAAAGAAAGGCACCAACTGCTGAATTCAAGCATGCATGTGCACTGTAACTTTATTTTATTTTTCGCTATATTGGTTATTTCTTTAAAGTATAATTGCCCCTTAATAAGATATTATTTGTTTCTTTAAAGAATTACCATACAAAGACTGTAACAATGATGGAACATGGTATAGACATCCAGATACCTTTAATCCATGGACAAATTATTCTCCTTGTTCAGAAACTGAGAAAGTCAGGGTAAATATATAATTTCGCATTAATTTGTCTGTGTAATTAGTTAATAAATGTGAAGAAAACAGAAGATGCATATACACAAAAATGGGAAAAAGTCAAACTCTGACGCTTACTTCCAACACAGAAGGAATTCATAATTTGGAAAGCAATCGTTCTTTTATTAGTTTTGGAGACAAAGATATATTAGTAAGTCACAGTGTTTTCGTTAACAGAACACTAAGAATAAGAAAAAAATTAATATATTCTTTATTTCGAAATCGTTTATCCTCACATTGTCAGGGAACAACTACCAAATTTTTAGGGCATACATGAAATAATGTTCTGTTTTCTTCAAATACATTTTTTGTTTCATAATTGATCAATTTGATGGTTGAATTCGAAACTAGAAATATTCTTTGGTTTCTGAAAAATGTCTTATTCTGAAAAGAACGATTAAAAAACTTGTTCAAGATACTGATCATGGAGTTAGTAGTCTACCTGTATTGCGTTTTATTGGTATGTTTATTATACTATAGGGAAACGAGACAGATAAAGGGGAGGTTTGGGTATCTAAATCTGTTTAACCCTATCACTGGCTTTTGCTAGTGCCAGTACCTAGTCCGGCTATCCCGAGTTCCTATCGTTATTTACGTTTAGCTCTTGTCTCTCATTTGTGTTTTACTGGTGCAGATCGCATGTAAATTGTGGCATGTGATTGTAGTTTTCGGCCATTGTAAGTGTTTACACTTGATGTAATTAGAAAATGAGATTTTTTTAAAAGAAACTATCACTTTATCAAAGCCACTTAACAAGTTTTGTTTTTTTTCTGACCGACAAAATGTTTTACTCCAAATAAATACATTTTCTCCCGCAAATTAAATTCATGTTGCAAACAGTGGCGTGAACGTTTTGGAAAAATTCGAGATAACAGATTTTAGGTTCTTTCATATACTGTTCTATCTCCCTATGATGAAATCACTTTAATAACAGAGCTTTTCGTGTGTAATTTCATAGTAACATGATGTAATATCTACACCGCTCCATATACATCCGGGTCCCTAAGATTTTGAATGAATAATGTGTAAGGAAGATTATATTACAATTTTACACCTCCAGGGCATATAACAATTTCAGTATTTTTAATGTTGGGCTTTCGACTTACAAAATGCTACATCTGCCAAAAGCGGGGATATTATTTCAAGGCAAAAGTCCCATGTAATGTATTTTATTTTCTTGTTTGTCATGCACAAAATATCGTTTTCATATCTTGATGCAACTCTCTACCACCAGTTAAAAAACGCAAATGAAAAAAAAAATTAAATAAGTTCTCTGTATTGAAAAAAGGATATATCTGCTATAAACTTTTCCTTTATTATCTAATACATTTTAATTCTTGTTTACGCCTTCATCTAGTCCATCTTTCTTTGTCTTGTCCTTGAACATCTCGATACCCACGAATTATTTACCTCAAACTAATTACTGTCCATTATTAATTTTTTCTGCTCATTCATTATAATCAACTTTTACATTCTGCTATTTTCATCTAAATATTCGTTAATATAAGTTTCTTGCAGAAAATTTCCCTGACTCTAGGATCAGACCTTCTCTACCATCTGGTAACATCTAAGTGGTTTAATACTATGGTACACCCACTCGGCTGCGAGTATAAGCTGATGATAAGTTGTTAGAATAAATATTAAAAGTAACAGGAAATTGATAACCGGTGCTCGCTTAATAAATAATATCGATATAACGGACACAATATAGATATAAAGGAATCATTTTAGTATCGAGAACAAAAAAAAAAGGAAAAAAAAGGGCAAACTTAATGTATGTTGCATTAAAAATTAATAAATATGAAAGATTCAATTTAAATGGTGGGATGCTAACACTTAGTTTTATTACTTATATTTTGTTATATTCTCATTTTGGCGGTCTGGAAATCAGAGTATGTTTCAGAATTATTCATTAAGCCAAAGTGCTTCGCGCTAAAGAATCTATTGTATATCAGTTAATTACCATGAAATTCATTTTAGATATCACGTAAGTAATGACATCTACAATGACAGAAAATCATAATTACATGTCCCTATTCTCCAGGGAACTGTACAAACAACACCTATAAAAAACAAACACAGACAACGATAGGAACTCGTGATAGCCAGAATTAGTACCAGCACCAGCACCAGCAAGAGCTAGTTGAAGGTTAAACCGATTTATGGATTCAAATCTTCCCTTTTGTCCTGTTTCCCAATAATATATACTAAACATACAAATAAAACACGATACATGTAGACTTCCAACTCCAAGAGTACTATCTTGAAAAGGAAAGAATAAGACAAAACGTAATTTAGAAAGAAGGGTGAATTGTATCTCTGATCTTAATCATGTGAGAGGGATTGGTTAGCTGTTACTAAATTTAGCTCTTATCATTGCAATTTTGATTTTTGTTTTGTTTTCAGAGAGCAATAAGTGTGATATATGTCTACATTGGTGGATACTGTTTATCTGTTTTGACACTCATCCTGTCACTTGTTATTTTCACATATTTCAGGTAATAATTTTCTTATCTTAAAATGAGTTATTCTTATGCAAAATATGTTCCCCTTTTTATTTAGGTCAATTTTAGGTTTATTACATATTTCAATCTGTCAACTCTTGCAATTGTGTTTTTTTTTTTATTTTTGGTCTTCTATTTTTTCATAAATATTTTCCGTTGTAATTGATTTCATAACAACCGAAGTCCGTCGCATCAGTTGTCGAAATGGTAAATTGACTGCATTTTCAAACAGTCTCGCATATTGCAATAGCCTCTGAGGCAATAGCATTCAAGCTTTTGATTTTTTCTACCCTTTATACAACCCTTCCACATTATAAACTTAAAACAGTAATTTCCGATCTGATACATCAATGTTTTTGTACCAAAAACGGTAATAGGAAAAGATAAAACATATTTTGTTAATAACCACACTGAGTCAAGCAAGAAATACAGTGAAAATGTAGTGATAATGATGCTTGAATGTTTGATCGACAACATTTTTGTTGAATGTGGAGGCCGCGTTTTCAACAGACAATAGAGATTCCTATGGGAACAAATTGTGTGCCACTTTTAGCTGATCTTTTCCTTGTTTGAATGAAGCAAAGTTTTTACATGGGCTTATACAACAGAAACAAAAAACAACTAGCCCTGACTTTTAATTTCAGCTTCAGATATATAGACGATGTACTGTCTCTTAATAACCCAAGATTTAAAGAATATTTACATTGCATCTACCCCAGTGAACTTGAAATTAAAGAGACAACCGATACACCCAATTCTGCTTCATACCTTGACCTTTTGTTATTCATTGACGAACATGGACGTCTGAAATCTAGGTTATATGACAAACGTGATGATTTTGATTTTCCATTTGTGAACTTTCCCTTTCTCTGCAGCAATATACCTACCTCCCCAGCATATGAAGTGTATATTTCACAATTAATTCGTTACTGAAGAGCGTGCAGTTCATACAGTGACTTTGTGGAAAGAGCAAAAGCACTATCACATAAAATATTGGGTCAGGGATATGTTCAGTCCTTGTTACTATCGTCCCTTCAGAAATTCTATGGCCGTCACAATGACATCATAGATAGTAATGAAATGTCAGTGTCACAAATGAAAACTGACATTTTCTGCTAGATTCACCTCTTCCCGGATTTGACATTACCGGTTTTGACTTTACCCTGGATTGACCCACTGACAGTGTGACGGGTGCTGTATACAGAGCAGGACATGCTTACCCTTCCGGAGCACCTGATGTCACTATGTTTTTTGAGAGTTCCCACTGTTAGCGCTTCAGTTTTTTTGTGGTATATGTAGTGTTTGTGTATTTTGTGGGCATTTGGTGTCTTTGGTCTTCCGTCTTCTTGTGTTCTTGCTTTTGCCTTGTCTCTGGACTTTGATATATGTAATCTTGTACTTTGTTCCTTCGGTATTTAACTACCGTTGTTTCATTCATGTCAATAAGTTAATTTATTAACATTTGAGTCTCCTGTTCAATGTATCTATTGAACAGATACAACCATAACAAATCCGATGGATATGTCAAAATGAACAAAACAGGAAGTGAGGTCTGACGCGTCGAAAGTGTACGAGTCCTGCTGTGCTGGCTAAACGGGTTGTTAGACCAGTATAATGTAACAGTCTGGCAACTTGTGACTCACGTCTTTACATTTGACTAGATTAAGCGCCGTTGCAGCCAAACTATCGGACCTTCTTAATGGCCACAATTTTACTCTGGACATATCATTTCTCACACAAAGAGTGGTGCGTGCATAGTAGGACATGTACACTATTGACATACCCGATCTCAGCCCATATTGTGTTCATTTAGACATCTCTATCTCACTTCTCATCACCATATGTGTTAAAAAGATTACATGTACATGAGACTCAAATGTCGATAAACTTCGCTTACTTGTACTTATGTAAGGCTTTCAATTATTGAATATGGGTATACAGCGATTGCTTGAAGTTTGATAAAGTGCAGAATAAAATCATAGGTTTATAGGTGGTATAAATAACAAAATACCTGAGTTACAAAAAATATATTGCGTAAAGGGGGTAATAACAAAATACCGGAGTTGCAAAAAATACAATGCGTAAAGGGGGTAATAACAAAATACCGGAGTTACAAAAAATACAATGCGCAAAGGGGGTAATAACAAAATTACCGGAGTTACAAAAAATACAATGCGTGAAGGGGGTAATAAAAAAATACAGGAGTTACAAAAAATACAATGCGTAAAGGGAGTAATAACAAAATTACCGGAGTTACAAAAAATACAATGCGTAAAGGGGGTAATATCAAAATTACCGGAGTTACAAAAAATACAATGCGTAAAGGGGGAAATAACAAAATTACAGGAGTTACAAAAAATACAATGCGTTAAGGGGGTAATAACAAAATTACCGGAGTTACAAAAAATACAATGCGTGAAGGGGGTAATAACAAAATACCGGAGTTACAAAAAATACAATGCGTAAAGGGGGTAATAACAAAATTACCGGAGTTACAAAAAATACAATGCGTAAAGGGGATAATAACAAAATTACCGGAGTTACAAAAAATACAATGCGTGAAGGGGGTAATAACAAAATACCGGAGTTACAAAAAATACAATGCGTAAAAGGGGTAAAAACAAAATTACCGGAGTTACAAAAAATACAATGCGTGAAGGGGGTAATAACAAAATTACCGGAGTTACAAAAAATACAATGCGTGAAAGGGGTAATAACAAAATTACCGGAGTTACAAAAATACAATGCTTGAAGGGGATAATAACAAAATACAGGAGTTATAAAAATACAATGCGTGAAGGGGGTAATAACAAAATACCGGAGTTACAAAAAAATACAATGAGTGAAGGGGGTAATAACAAAATACCGGAGTTACAAAAAATACAATGCGTAAAGGGGGTAATAACAAAATTACCGGAGTTACAAAAAATACAATGCGTAAAGGGGTAAAAACAAAATTACCGGAGTTACAAAAAATACAATGCGTGAAAGGGGTAATGACAAAATTACCGGAGTTACAAAAATACAATGCTTGAAGGGGATAATAACAAAATACCGGAGTTACAAAAAATACATTGCGTGAAGGGAGTAATAACAAAATTAACATAATTGCCATGAGCAAAAGTTAAAGAGACAAACAGACGAAGCAGGTGTAAAACCACCAGAAATATTGAGGAACACAGTGGTCCTGACTTGGTAAGGCATTTTAAGAGAAATGGTGGGTTGAAACCGGTTTAATAGCGCGCNCCCCCCCCCCCCTCCCTTCTGTTTCGGCAGTTTCCAGTAGCAATTGAACAGCAATGGCTAAATGGGAGTAATTACAAAATTACCGAACAGAGTTGAAAAAAAGCGAATCAGGTGTAAACCAATAATTACAATATATTATTACTTTTTTATTTTGATTATGATTTTTTTTTATTTTGGTTTCTGGTCTTCCAAATCTTTTGGTTTAGAATGCTCTAAAGAGTCATAAATTGTCGAATAAGTTACAGTTACTTTGGTATATATTTATTTAGTATTTTCCATTATACTGAAATTCTTAGTTTGTTATTTTCAGCATTGCTACGCACTTTCTATTCTAAATCTGTCGTTTAATTTAAAGAATATAAAAACCAATTAAATCCTAAAAAAATAAGCTGTAAAACGTAATAAGTTGTAATCATTAACATCATCCCCAAATAGGTCTTGAAACACCTGCTCTTTGCATAAAATCTTCATTTTATATTACAAATTCAAGTGGAAGATTTAAGATAGGAAGGTACAAAAGAACCTTTCACCTTTTTTTAAATTCATTAATGGAAGTAATCATAACCATATCATCATTAATTTGAAAACTGAAAATATGGAAATGAGATAAAAAGTTTAATCTTTTAATTCAATCTGGTGTCAGAATCTTTATCTTTTAGATAGGTTATAATATAAAGTAAAAATTGCAAATTTTGATTTTTGTTTTCAAAAACGAGAGAGAAAAAAAAAGATCGAAAACATTAATGCCATTAAATATTGACGTATTATACGGTGATTATGGAGATGATAATGCATTTATATCTGTCCGACTTTAGAAAATTAACATGTTATCTCACCATCCTGTAATTCATTTTACCTTTTAAAACTTGGTTGTAGAAGTTGTTTTGAGCATCATTCTTGTGCATCTAACAAATAACATAATACCGAAGTTGATGTTAATTTGGATTCTGCATATGCGTATTTCGACAACTAATGTCTCTTCAGTGCAGATAAAATCAAATATCAAAATATTTGAAATCCATATACCGAAATGTATGTAAAGACTGATAGAGAACAAATTACTAATAAGATCTAAATAGAAAAGAAAAAATCAGCTAAGGACAGAGCTATGCAACAGTGAGATATTTCTTAGTTTTTAACAAAATTTTATTAAATTTGGATTTCTGCAGATATAATCGGTTTTCGGGCAAGTACCGAAGTGCTGGCTACTGGGTTGTTGAATACCCTCCACCAGCAGAGGCATCGGCCCAGTGGAAATAAATAATATAACACCGAAGTTGCCGTTAATTTGGATTCTGCATATGTAATTTTAGGTAATCATCTGTTGTTTGTCTTTTTGGTATTTATTTATTCATCCATTGATTTTGTAATTTCCGCGTATACACCTAACGTTAAACATTTTTTTCCATTTAGGTCATGTCTTTGATGTTCTTATTACAGGGTTTTAGTTGGAGACAACAGAAGTGAGACGTGTCTCTGGTCCACGGTGATGTCCTGTTCTTTTTTCACCCTCGCAAAAGGAGTTAACTCCGAAAATTTGGGCCTTTTCTTTCTTGTACATATATTTTTTAGATTTTAGTTTTATTGCATATTTCTATTTTGTTGTTGTCCATACACGACAGCTATACAAACTTCTTATTCTGTCTATAATTAAGATTGAAGGGTTTAGCATCTTTGATTTAATTAGCCTTTGCGAATGCCCGATGATTCCAGCCTGGTATCATACAACCATTGGGTTTACCATACTTGTAGAGTAAATAATTTTGAATCATTGAGACAAATTATTTTTTGGGGGAAAATTAAGAGATAAACATACTGTATTTTAGGATCTGAGGGGTAAATCGTAGATTTTATCGTTCGTTTTGTTGTATTACCATGATACTAATATTATTACTTCAAAACAGATGAAACAGGGGACTTCAGATGAAAGTCTTTACAGTTACTGTAATTTTTTCCATTTTTTCCCATTTATAACTGTGCATGAAAAAAACGAACTTAATAAATATACGAACACACCTGTTGCAATGAAACAAATTATTCAGATATGCCAATTAGTGGTTTGAAATGTATGTATAATAAGCAAATCTGTCATATGAAATAAATATGATTTATAACATTACAAAATATGCAATTGTAAACTAACGAAAGAACAGATTATTGTATTTTTATTTATTTATTTTTTGTATTTATTGTATAATTTAGATAGGTGCTAGGGGGTCGTCATGAATTAACCATGGGTACTAGAAAATCTCATGGTACAAAAGGCCTCATGATGAGTTCAAGATGAAGAGCACCAATAATAGCGCTGTTCCTTTGCTTGGTTTTATAGCATTTACTCCTTTCATTCGATAAAAAAAATATCAACTTAATCACAAGTTTGTTTGCTACATTTATGTATTTTACTGAAACTAATGCCATTGATAATACATTCCGAAGTTACTGTAAATTTAGTTTCTTCAAGTGGCCATTTGGACAGCTGGACAACTAATGCCTCTTCATTCTCAAAACAAAGGGATAAAGAGTATCAAATGACACTACTATTGTTATCAAAAACAATAGACTGTAACCAATCACATGGTACCCCTATTCAATCACCCGTCCGGTATCCATATCCAGTAACACGATACCCATTCAAAATTCTTATCCATATGATCTCTCCCATTATAAAATAAAAATATCTGTCTATGGTAACCTTTGTATAATGTTCAAAATAACCTATGTATTCCAGGGGTTTAGGGTGAGGATCTATAATTGTACTTGCAAATCACATGATGGTGCTCCAATGTTTGCTCTATTTCTTTATTTCACATAATAGTCAACTGTTATGATCCCGAACACACCCATGTCTTCGATTTGAACGATCCATTCGATTTTTGTAAAGACCACTCCTTTGTTCCTTCAGTTTTCTACTGTCACTGTTTTTAAGGTAACCAGAGCAAGGATAAGTTTGATAAAGGGGTCTGAATAGGGGGTTCCCTTCCCGAAATCCCGTCAAGTTTTCTTCACTTACCATTTCACTTTAAAAGAGGCCGCTTCTCATGCTCGACGTCCTGTCCCATTTTCACGTGCATTCTTTTGTCAAGACCCCGTTTCCCCTTACCTAAAATCAAGATTACACCTAATGCAGACCAACGAATAATATAACACAACGGATACAAATATTATTTTTTTCTGACATAAACTTATACATATGAGTGATCAAATTGCTCTTTTAAAATGTTTTATACAACATAATTCTTTGTGATCAGAATAATTATTATATGTTTACAGACAATTAAGATGTAGCCGAATTACAATACACAAACATTTATTCGTATCCTACATTTTTACTGCTGTTATCTGGATATTGTACTATGTGACAACATCATTTAATCCTGAGGTGTTATTAATGAATCCAGTAAGTATATACCAATTCTATTAAATGACTGATTAACAATTAAAAGATATGGAGTAAAGTAAATGAGAACCGAACCGTCAGTCAAAAGAACGAATAATCCATCGGAAACGGAAACATCGGAATCACTAAAGCAAGGACACCACTTGAGTACAGGGCAAAAAAGAAAAAATCAAGACACACATACAGATGAACAACTCGGACAAAATAAAAACCATGGTAAGTACACATACAAATACAATCGTACACGCTTGAACGAAGCAATGGAACAAAGCATTGTTGTTATGGCCTTTCCATTATTCTATACAATGCTGCTGATATGATGTTACTACCTGAAACATGTGTACAGCATAACAAAATTTACTGTTTATTATGCTACTATCCCTTTCCATATTATTCGATTCATTGCTGCTGATGTGAGGTTACTCCCTGAAACAAGTGTTTAGCATAGAAAATTTACTGTTAAGAATGCAACGATGGCTTTCCGTATTATTCGATTCAATGCTGCTAATATGAGGTTACTCCCTGAAACATGTGTTTAGCATAACAAAATTTATTGTTTATAATGCAACGATGGCAGTCTATATTATTCGATTCAATGCTGCTGATATGAGGTAACTCCCTGAAACACGTGTACAGCATAACAAAATTTACTGTTGATTATGTAACTATGGCTTTCAATATCATTCGATTCAATGCTGCTGATATGAGGTAACTCCCTGAAACACATTCACAGCATCACAAAATTTACTGCTTATTATGGAACTTGAGTATTTTTTTATCAACAGTTCTACTGAATAACAAAATACCGAAGTTACTTTGAATTTAGTTCCTGCATATGCGCATTTCGACAAATTCTGTCACTAAGTAAACATGTGTATTTCTTTTTTGTAGTAATTGTTTGTCGAATTTGCCACATGCAGAAACTAAATTTACAATAACTTCGGTACCTTTTTTATTTGTTAATATACAAAAATACCAAAGTTGCAATTGTAATTGACTACAACCTACCTGTTTTTTTCAAGATATGGTGTAGAATGTTACATGTTTTTGCTCAGTATGTTACATTATGTAACTACCTGTGGATGTTCTGTGAAGGATTCTATCTACATACAATACTTGTACTTACATTTACTAATGACAAAATGGTGCTGAGAATATGTTGTGGTATTGGTTGGGGTGAGTAGATACTTTAAATAAATCATTTTAGATTTAAGTGCCCCCCCCCCAAAAAAAAAAGAAAGATTATAGGGTGTCCAGGTGACATTATTTAAAACGTAGCAACTGCCAATCAAGGTGGTTGTAGGAATAAAAAAAGGGATAACAGGAATCATCTATAATAGCTGAAAATACAGTTTAGTGTCACAATTTACCAAGGAAGTGAACCAGAAAACACAAATAAAAGTCAAAAGACAAACGTTAACAATAATAGGAACTCGGGACAGACTATGTTCAAGGGGTTGTTGAGGGAATTAACTGAACCCATTGTTGAGAAGACCATTTGGAATAAGAATACGTTTATAACCTAAATTGAAACAGATGTTGATCATGATTGGGTAATTGAAAAAAAGTAATTGTAATTGGCTGTAATTACTTACAATTTCCTGTGTAATTGAATGTTATTTGTAATTGAGAATTTTTTTTTCAATTAAATGTAATTGAAAATAATTAATTACATTGCAGATTTGGCTGTAATTATCAATTATATTTGAATTACATTTCAATTACTTTTGGGAATGTTTCCTCTGTTAAATTCAAATTTTTGAATTGTATAAATATCACATAAATATTATATTAATGCAATGCATATATTTTTAATAACGAATTTTATTTTATTTTTAGTTATTTTTTAGTTTTTTAGTTTAGTTGTGGACAATGATCAATGTTCTTATTTGTCTTAGATAACCATCATTTGTTTTTACAAAAATTATATTGATGTGTTTTGATGGAAGGTATAAATGATTGTTTTTACAATAATTATATTGCTTTATATTGAAAGTATAAAACTCATTCATAATGATAAAGGTCTTAAATTTGCCCCAAGGATGTGCTTTTTTTGACATACATATTATTATTTTAATAAAATGTCATGTCTTAATAACTAAATACCGAAGTTACTGTGAATTTAATTTCTGCATATGCGCATTTCGACAACTTATGTCTCTTCAGTGCAGATAAAATCTAATCGTTTGGAAGACCATAAACTCAAAGATGTTAAAAAACTGATAGAGAACAATTAACCAATATGATCTAAATGTAAAGCCAAAATCAGCTAAGGACAGAGCTTTGCATGAGGGAGATACTCCT
>MJUU01005442.1:71865-104436 GCA_002080025.1 Modiolus philippinarum
TTCATTTGAATTTCACTGTTGCAGATAAGACCCATTTCCATAAATTTACATCTCGTCAGTGCAACTCGAATCTAAAAATTGGAAAACCGCTGCAGAAATATTACTCCCTCGAAAGGGTATACAAGACTGGAGATTGGATGGTAAATTTCCTGTCCCTACCCATATGGCCCCGTGCTGGAGCAGCCGGGAGGAAAAAATCCAAAGTTCCATGTTAAATGTCTACTCTACTCTATGAAATGAAATAAAAAACTAGTGAGAATACACAAACCAAAACAGAAACTGAGAAGTCTTTGTGTGTCATCCAAAAGATGGGCAGGATGAGTTGACGTTTTTTGTCAATCGATAATTCCAAAAACTCAGCTAAGAGGCGGAATAAGCTTCAAGGATCTTCTTGATGAAGAAAATACTAGTCGTATAAAACAATTTTTTAAAATTTTTGATTGATCTTGTAGTACATCATTGTGGAAGCCGCACAAACACAATGAAAATCGTAAATAGGGTAAATCATAAACTTTGAAGACACGTATTTTAATCCTTCTTGAATGAACACAAGTGTTGTGAATAAACAGCATTCTGTCCACTACTACAAAACGTATATATCTCATATTCCGTATGAACCTTAAGAGATAACTTATCAGGAGGTCCAAACAAATAAAGTTACTAAAACAAAAATTGAAGTAACATAAGAGCAACTACCGTATAGTGGGAAATTTTTGCGGGGGTTTAATTTTTGCTATTTTTGGTATCAGTCATTCGCAAAATTTAAACCCACAAAGTTTAATACCATTTCCCGAAATCCGCTAAAAATATCCGAGGTGATAAAAGACTTGTTTGACGAAAAGTGACATTTCCACACTTATATGATTCAAGAATTGAAATCTATCCATGCAAAATGGTTTGTGAAAGTCATTATTTCATTTCTAATAAATCAGAGATAATATTTACCTGTTTAAATCAGCAGGAGTATTCATGAAATCTTGGAAAGATACATTTTTTTTAAAACTTACTGTAAAATTTGACAGTTGACTTTTCATTGCGTATTTTATAAGCTTATGCATTTACAGTAGTTTATGACTTAAGTGTATTTTACAGATATAATGAAACCATGCTTTTACCTTTTTGATAATTTTACCAATATTTTAAACCGCCAAAAATTAAACCCGTGAAAAATAAACACCTTAATTTTAGACCAGATCCGCAAAAAAATTACCCCGCAAAAATTTCCCGCTAAAAGGTATAAGTGACGAGGTATATCTATCGTTGTGTGTGATTATCTCTTCTCTCTTTGCAGACAGTCCCTTAGAGCAACACTTATTCTTATTCCATTGTTAGGAATACAATATATTGTGTTACCATTCCGACCAGATGCCGGTGATAAAGATGGACAGTATGTATACGATATTGTGTCTGCATGTTTAACATCATTCCAGGTACATGTAATTCCTTCTTTTGTTACAATTTTGATTTGTCCTTTGCATTTCTTAAAAAAACTTAAACAACCTTCTTCATATGATAAAATATTTTTTACTTAGATGTAACGAAGTGAACACGGCTGTTTGTTAGGTAGCGTGTCCGAACAATTCGTTCCCGAATGATAGTTTTAGAAGTTTCGTCCAATTTAGATTAAATTTAGATCAATTATTAGATACAAAGGCAGGAAGACCTATTGATTTTGAAGGATAAAGGTTAAAAGTCAAGGTCACAGTGAACAAAATAACAGATTTCAGAAAAACAATTTCCGGACAAGAACTGAAACATTTTCCATCTGGTTCAGATGGAACTTAAAAATCTTGAGTATTAGGAAAGAAATACTCATTTACTTTTGAAGAAAATATGCCAAATGGTAATGTTATAGTGGCAGAATATAAGGGATCATTTCTGAAAAAATTTGGTTGATGAACAATTGATATGAAACTTGTATGTAATGAAACTAACACTAACAGAAAAGACCACTGTCAATTTTGGAGAAGATTGGTCAATAGTCGAAGTCATAGCCATAGGTCGTGGTCTTGATAACCGGAAAATGATTATAAAAATCAGTTCAGTTTGATACCTGGATAATATATAAAACACTTACATTCATATAAAATAAAATCTGGATAAACTGTTGAACATCAGAAAGGGTAATACAGAAATTAGGACTGGTGTAAAGGTCAAAGTGACTGAAAATAGCTTGAGTATACTTAAATACCGAGGTTGCATAGTAAACAGTATATTTCGTTATGCTTTACACGTGTTTCAAGGAGTAATCTCTTATCAGTAGCATTAGAATCAAATAATATGGAAAGCCATAATCCAAAAGTAGTCAGCAAAGAAGTACTCATTTCCAAAAATATCGCAATAGGAGGCAAAATCCAATACCAAGGACATCTACCTACTGCCATACACGGATTGAAGCTTCAGTATTTTTGAATATACAAGAACTGTTTGGTTTCCGGATGATAACTCACAACGTTTACTTCATATTAAATAAGCTTTTTTGGTACAGAAAGAGAAACCTATTTGGATCAGACCAAAGTTAAAGCTGTCAATGATTAAGAATAAATTGTAATTTCAGATGTATGAGTAAAACAATAGAAAAAAAATGTAATTTAAATCCTGTTGGGTTTTAGTTTAAAAAAATTGGTTCCTGTACAATCACAGATAACAGTCATATAAAGTCTGGCAAAAAAGAATGTGGCGTTGCAACTTTGCTTGTGCATACAGGTGTCTTTTTCTCTTTGTATGAGAAGTCTAAGTCAATGCATAAACACTATTTTGATATTCATTAATACATGGAAACGATGATAGGAAAAGTCAATAATAAAAGAGTATCAAACGATGCAAAAAAAAAAAAACCAACAAAAAATAAAACATCATACCAGCTAACTAAAACTACCAAAATGTGTCTTGATAGCAGAATCTTTTGTCATTTATGGTAAAAACGTGCCTTAATTCTGTTTTGATATCTTTACATTTTGAAAAGACAATAATCCAGAAGACAGAACAAAATACAAAAAATACCGATGTTGCATAGAAAACTGTAAATTTCGTTATGCTGTACACGTGTTTCAAGGAGTTACCTCTCATCAGCAGCATTAATATCAAATAATATGGAAAGCCATAATCCAAATGTTGTAATTGATCAATGATTTGAAAGGTGAATCAATCCTACTCATAAACTACAACTGAATGTCGATTTATAAAATGAAAGTCTTATTAAAATTTATTGAACATTAACAATATGAGTAAAGAGTAAACACCATACACCATCTAATAAAATATCATTGAATAAAAAAAAGTCATTACAATAATTCTTTCTTTTAAGACAGTTTAAAAAGGAAAGTCTCAGTTCTTTTAGATAATTTAATTAATGTTTCTATTTATGTAAAAAAAGTCCTATAAAATCAGGATTGGAATTGACATATATCACAGAAGCAAAATATATTTACAACGGATGTAAAAACGTTTGAAGGTATTAACTTGTTTAGGATATCTCGGTAACTAGGTAAAGTTTATACAAGCTTACCTTAGGAGTAAGATTGAGTTGAAAGACAGAGTAAGCTTCACCTCCTATTAATACATAACCCATCATGTAAAAACTGTAATAAAGCCTTAAAATACTGCCCATTTCTCGATCTAACTATCATCGCTGACTCTGGAAAAATTAAAACTAAAATTTATGATAAAAGGGATGATTTTGATTTCACTATTACTAATTTCCCTTTTCTTGATGGCGACGTTCTTGCAGCACCATTATACGGGGTGTATATATCTCAACTGGTACGATTTGCACGCGTCTGATCTACTCTTTACGACTTTAATGAACGTAACCTTACTTTCACATCCAAATTATTACAACAAGGTTACATATTTCATAGATTGATAAACACATTTAAGAAGTTTTATAGAAGATATGAACATTTGGTATCTCAGTATAATGCGACTCGGAAACAGCTTATTACTAAAGGCATTTCTCACCCTCGTTTTTACGGAAATGTTGTTGAAAAATGTCAAAAATGAGAAAAAATCCAGTAAAACTGAGACGTAACTTACATTCTTTACGTAAAAGGGGATATTGACCGGATATTCTTCATGATTCTGTGAAATTGGCTTTAGGATCCAATGACCTGAAGATTTTACGATTATACTGGCCTCTCACTGATACTGCTGATGTCTACTGAAATCCATGATGATTCTTTACCAAACCCTTCGGGAAGTTTTGAGTTTGATTATTATTCCGTTGTGCGACAGTGTTTTACCAGCAGACTAGGCTCCTTGAGCTAGCCGTCAGTTTAGCGGCGAGCACTCTTCGACCCATCTTTCTAAATTACGTTTTGTCTATTCTTCCCTTTTCAAGATTGTGGTCTAAGAGTTAGTGGTCTACCTGTATTGGATTTTATTTGTATGTTTATTATACTATAGGGAAACGGGATAGAGAAAGGGGAGGTTTGGGTACCCATAAACCGGTTTAATCCTACCGCTGGCTGTTGCCAGTGCCGGTACCAAGTCCGGCTATCCCGAGTTCCTATCGGTATCTATGTTCGTCTTTTGTCATTTTATTTTTTTCTTGTGCAGTTCCCTGGTTGATTGTGACATGTGATTGTAATGTTCGGCCATTGTAAGTGTTTCCTGTTATCTTCCCTTCATTAATTTCAACGCTTAAACAGAGAAAAACTAAAATGACCATATTTGGAAAAACACTATCGATTTGAGCGTTCTTAGGCATAAACTCCGTCGGCAGCAATCACTTTCCATGCACCCCTCTTTTGCAAGACCAAAATATTTTTTTAGTCTTTCCATGTCCCCTCGTCAAAAAGTGCATGTTAACATGAAGTTAACCTCATTGCATAGGAAGTTTATGGCAACTTTTCTAGTTCATCCTCTTTTAGATTCTTATATATCTTATATATGCAGAAAGTGGATTCACAGTGACTTCGGTATTTAGTTATATATCCGAAGTTACTCTTAAATTTTTTTTCGGCATATGCGCATTTTGACATCCTATGTCTCCTCAGTGTAGATCGAATCAAGATATAGATACGTGTAAAAGCTGATAGAGAACAAATACCCAAAAGATCTAATTAGAAAAGCCTTCCCACATATATTCCGGGGTTCATTGAACCTTTAGATTTCTTGTAACTGTCAAGAATTCATTGTAACAAAGGTAAATCATCCTCGTAATATCATAACTTATACGTCTTTTAAAAGAAATCGAAAATTTTCATAGAATAATGCCAATCAAAAATTATATTTAATTGAAGTAGAACGGAAAGAATATCAGTTATAAAATAACCAGAGGCTCCCAGGAGCCTGTATCGCTCACCTAGCTTTCATTTGCCACAATCAAGCTGACATTGTAAGTTATACAGTTGATCTCCAGTCTATCAAACTTGGGTAGCTCAAACACCACCAATATCTTGAACTGTATTCTAAAGTCTGATCATGTTTTACTATATACCAAAAAAAAAAAAAAAAAGGGGAAAAAAAGAAAAGAAAAAACGTTCTTGCTAAGGACCACTTTCGAAACAGGTTTGTGAATTCGAGACATCATTTTGTAAATTGCGATCAACAACAATTTTTAACACCATTTTTTTAAGTAACGACATCAATATATATTTGGAAACCAAATTTCATTGAAATCAGACAATGCTGAATTTTCCCGCCTTTTTGACAGCCTTTTGAAAATGGCAAACAACAAACAATTCTCATCACCGGTTTGAAGTCGCAATATCAATATCTATTTGGAAACCAAATTTTATTGAAATCGGATAATTTAGAATTTTCCCGCCGGTTTTGGAGGATAGTGTGCGGCCATTTTGAAAATGGTGGTCAACGAACAATTTTTAACAAGGGTTTTGAAGTTGCGACATCAATACCTATTTGGAAGCCACATTTCATTGAAAACGGATAATATTGAATTTTCCCGACTTTTTTGGCGGCCATTTTGAAAATGGCCCTCAAAAACAATTTTCAACACCGGTATTGAAGTCGCAACATCAATATCTATTTGGAAACCAAATTTTATTGATATCGGACATTGTTGAATTTTCCCGCCTTTTTTGGCGGCCATTTTGAAAATGCCGGTCAACGAACAATATTCAACACCAGTTGTGAAGTTACCACAGCATAGCAAACATTTTATCATTTTATACGACGGACGCAAAGTGATGACAAAAGCTTACATGGCCTTATAGACTCAAGACGTTACATGCAAATCAAATGACACTTGGATATGTTATAATTAGAAAGAGAAGTTTCAAAATGATTTTTAGGAAAGTAGATAAAAGGTCGTGGTCTTAGTAACCGGAAAATGATTGAAAAATTCAGCAAAATTGATACTCGGATGATATATAAAATACTTACATTCATATAGAATAAAATCTGGATAAACTGTTGGAAAGTTTAATAAAGAAATAAGGTCGGAGGTAGTGGTCAAAGTGACTGAAAAGAGCTCGAGTATACTAAAATAGTAAACAGTATATTTGTTATGCTGTACACGTGTTTCAAGGTGTAACCTCTCATCAAGTGAAGTAGTCATTACCAAAAATATCGAAATAGGAGGCCAAATCCAGTACTAAGGACATCCAACGGAATGAAGCTTCAGTATTTTTTAATATACCAGAACTGTTTGGTTTCCGGATGATAACTCGGAAAGCTTTATTCTTGCTTGTTCTTGCTTCGGTATTCGTTTGCCGATGTATTCATATTAAATGAGTTTTTTTGTACAGAAAGGAAACCTATATGGATTTAAGATTAGATAATGCAAAATGAACTCCGAGATAAAACATCATACCAGATAATCTAAAACTTTTGTCATTTATGGGTAATACGTGCCTTAATTCTGTCTCACTATCTTTCCATTTACAAAAGACTATAACAAAATGCAATAATACCTAAGTTGCATAATACACGGTAAATTTAAATTGCTGTACACGTGTTTCAAGGGGTCCCTTCATCAGCAGCATTACAATAAAATAATATGGAAAGCAATGATCCAAAAAGAGCCAAATAAGAAGTACTCATTACCAAAAATACATGTATAAAAATAGGTAGTCAATCCAGTACTAAGGACATCCACCGAGTGCCATTCACGGAATGAAGCAATAAATCAATGATTTGAAAAGTGAATCAAACCTACTCATAAACTACGACCAAATCTGGATTTATAAAATGAAAGTCTTATTGAATTTTATTGAACATTAATACGAGTAAAGAATAAACAACACAATCTGATGTCATGTCATTGAATAAAATAACATTATAATCGAATTTATAAATAAAGTCATTACAATAATTCCTTCTTTAAAGACAGTTTAAAGAGGAAAATCTCAGCTCTTTTAGATAATTTAATGAATATTTCTACTTAAAACATTTTTATAAAGTAAGGATTGGAGTTGACATTTTTATAAGCCTATTACATCAAAGTAGCAAAATATATTTATAACGGCTGTAAAAATGTTTGAAGGTATTAATTTGTTTAAGTTATCTCGGTAACAAGGATAAAAAGTTCATACAAGCTTACCTTAGGAGTCAGATTTAGGGGAACGACAAAATAAGCTTCACCTCCTATGAATGCATTACTCATTACGTGAAAAATATAATTAAGCCTCCAACTTTTAAACAGACAAAACTAAAACGAAGAAATTTGAAAAAAATCTCTATACATTTGATCGTGCTTTACGATAAGCTGAAATCACTTTCCATCCATCCACTCCATTCGCAAACCAGACAATTTTTTCAGTCTTTCTATGTCCCCTCTTCAAAATAAAGCATGTTTGCATAAAGTTAACTTTCATGCATAGGGAAACTATGGCCACTTTTCTAGTTCATCACCTACCTCAATTATTTTACTTTGATTAACCTCTTTTAAAAAGCTCTTTGAGATTCTATTTATAATTAGATATACTAATTTGTGATATCAAATTGAAGCTAAATTGAAAACTTTATAATTGATATAAGTTTCGAAATTTACGACTTTTTTATCATCTGGTGATGCTTAAAAGAAAAAAAAAAAAGAAAAATTGTTTTGAATGTAAATTCGTTTAAGATGAACAGCTTTCGTCATTTGTTCTACTTTTTATACCTTACTAATTATTTGTGATACCACGTACGTTCAAAAACAATATTTTTATTTATTAATCTGGATTTATTTTTTAATTAATGAAAATTTTTGAGGTTGTTCATATTTACAGTATTTTAACTTTTCGATATTCGTTGCTTACATTTCTCTAACTTTGTTTGAAACTTATTATAGGTTTACAAATGTCGTAATTGTACTCCTCCCATGAAATTAAGTGTTTTGTTAATTTTAATGAAAAATAATACCGATTATGACTTCGTGTTAATAATTTGCCAAAGTTGACATACGGAAAACCTTCCAAGTAGAATTGGACTTTTTAGTAGATTATACTGGAAAAATTGACTATATTGCGCAAAATTTTATACAAATTAGGAATTTTCCGTCTTTCTAAATTTCGTTTGCTTTAACTTTGAGGTGTCAATGTCGTATGAAATTGATATATATCTTTCAAATAGCGATGTAAAATAGCTTCAGTATATACTAGCTATGGAAATTATTGTTTTTAAAATCTAAGAGTGACTACAGTCTTTTGAAACGAAAAGATTAAAAAATGTCCTTCATATTTTTGGGGTTAGTCAAACCTTTAGACTCCTTGAAACTGTAAGAATAAATGTTGATAAAAGTAAAACTATCCTCGATATATCATAACTTCTAAGTCTGTTAAAAGAAGTTGCGAAGTTGCGAAAGGCTTCATTTCGTGTATTGCACTCGATGGATGTCCTTGCTACCGGATTTAAGGCTACTTTTGGATTATGGGTTTCAATGTTATTCGATTTTAATGCTGCTGATGAGAGATTATTCATTGAAACACGTGCACAGTATAACGAAATATACTGTTTACTATGCAACTCCGGTATTTTTTGTATTTTGAAACCATTGGAGCGATGCTATGCTGGTTGACCAGAGGCCCAGAGGGTATTCACCAGCCCAATAGTCAGACTTGCCTGACAAGAAAAATTTACCTTACGCTTCATAGTAATTTCCTTGATTTAAAAAAAATGTAACCCCTTAAATTGCTGAGGCTTCATTCCGTAAATTGCACTGGATGGATGTCCTTTGTTATGGATTTGGCCTTTTATTTCAATATTTTTTTAATAAGTACTTTTTTTTGGACTACTTTTGGATTATGGCTTTCGATATTATTTGATTCTAATGTTGCTGATAAGAGGTTACTCCTTGAAACACGTGTACAGCACGACAGAATTGACTGTTCATTGTGCAACTTCGGTATTTTGTTGTATTTTGAAACAATTAGGCAGATGCCACTGCTTGTGAACCAGAGGTCCCCGAAGATATTCACCAGCCCGATAGTCAAAATTGTCTGGCATGAAAAATTTACCTTGCGATATATAGTAATTTACTGGTTTTTTTTAATTCTAACCCCTTAAAACTACCGAGGCTTCATTCCGTGTAGTTCTTGGTACTGAATTTGGCCCTCTATTTCGATATTTTTCATAATGAGTACTTTGTTTGTCTACTTTTGGATAATGGCTTTCCATATTATTCGATTCTAATGCTGCTGATGAGAGGTTACTCCTTGAAACAAGTGTACAGCATAACGAAATTAACTGTTTATGATGAAACTTTGGTATTTTTTTTGTATTTTGAAACCAATGGGCCGATGCCACTGTTGGTGGACACGAAGTCCCCGAGGATATTCACCAGCCGATAGTCAGACTCGTTTGACATGAAAGAATTATCTTGCGTTTTATAATAATTTTCCTTTTTCAAACTTTGAATCCCTTAAAAATACTGATGCTTCATGCCGTGTATTTCACTCGATGGATGTCCTAAGTACTGGATTTGGCCTCCAATTTCGATATTTTTTGTAATGAGTACTCTTTTTTGTGTACTTTTGGATTATGGTTTTTCATATTATTTGATTCCAATGCTGCTGATGAGAGTTTACTCCTTGAAACAAGTGTACAGTATAACGAAGTTTACTGTTTATTGCGAAACTTCGGTATTTTTTTTATATTTTGAAACTATTGGGCTGATCCCACTTCTGGTGGACCAGTGGTCCCCGAGGGTATTCACCAGCCCAATAGTCAGATTTGAAAAAAAATTACCTTGTGTTTTACAGTAATTCACTGTTTTTATTAAAATTCTTACCCTTTAAAATTACTGAGCGTTCATTCTGTGTATTGCACTCGGTGAATGTCCTTTGTTCTGAATTTGGACTTCTATTTCGATATTTTTTGTAATGATACTTCTTTTTTGACTGCTGCTGAATTATGGCTTTCCATGTTATTCGATTGTAATACTGCTGATGAGAGGTTACTCCATGAAACACGTGTACAGCATAACGTAATTTACTGTTTATTATGCAACTTCGGTATTTTTGTATTTTCATAAAGTAATTCCAGTTCAGATGCTTTGTTTTGGGTCGTTTTAACCTGGATATGGGATGTTGTCTCCTTGACATTTACCCCATTTCCTTTCTTTTTCATATTTATTTGAAATGAATATCAACTATTGATTAAAGACCAAACTGCCTATTCAGTTCTACCATTGATTTTTTGCTCAAATTTGGTGACTAAGTAGTTTGTGACTTGGAAGAAAATTTTCGGCGAAAAAATGGGGGGTCACCGACTTAATTTTGTCGCTATGGTAACTCAAAAATGGCAGTCTTTCCACAATTATTGATATCGTTCACACCTTCTTTAAATGAATGCTATTTCTATATTT
The DNA here is from genome assembly GCA_002080025.1 of Modiolus philippinarum. Classification (NCBI taxonomy): domain Eukaryota; kingdom Metazoa; phylum Mollusca; class Bivalvia; order Mytilida; family Modiolidae; genus Modiolus; species Modiolus philippinarum. The sequence continues at coordinate 82,616 of MJUU01005442.1, forward strand.
TTTAACCTAGAATCAAAATTCTTTCTTCTTATAGAAATATAGATCAATACGTGTCCAACTAAAATGAAAAACCTTTATTTGTATGACTGTGGGTTGTTAAGAACTAACAATTTTCCGATTCCCCCCAAAAATTATTCGCAAGATCGGAATAAAGTTATCCGTATAACAAAAATTTGACCGTTGATTTTTCAACGATAATCAGGTCATAACTAAATCTACCAGTATTCTTTACATTGATATGAAAAAAAATCATATGTCACCGAACTAGAAAAAAAGTTATAAGCATTTTAGTCTCCTTTTATCGTTTGTTTGCCAGAATTACGTTGTCTGCCTTTAGAAAGATGAATCTGACGTCATAGTACAGATTTCCCGCAAAAAGTTCCGTTGAACTGTTGAACGAAGCGAACATTTTTCTAGGCGTCAAAACATACCATATATGATGACAGTCTGTGATATGTGTACATCCTACAAAGATCTAAAATCAATAAATATATGTTTCATCAAAGTGTAAAGAAGTGCATTACTTTTCAATAACCAGGCCTTGACGAAAAGTTTTTATGTCAGCATGTGCTGTCTTGAAAAAAAAATTTAATGAATCGATCCTAGATGCATAAAATGACCGGGTTCCGTTTTGGTGCTTTAGGAGAAGTTGATTTCACAAAATAGGTACCCATTTTCCCCGCCCGCTCGCCCGACATTCACCATACTATAAACCCATATTTGCAGTCCGTGAAACTCGGCTAAAAATATATTATTATTGAAATACGCCAGGCGCTAACCAAAAAATTTACCAAAATTTGTTTCGATGAAAACGAAGAACGTTTACGGTTTATCTTTATTTCCGTATCATCGTTGTTTTGACAAGTTTGGAATCACCGCTCTTTACCAATCTTTTCACTTGATTTGTGGTCTTCCGTCTTTTAGATATTTTGTGTTTTCATTTCAGTAGTACATGCCCGGGGATGGGGGGTGGAGGTTTGCTACTTGCCAATAATTTTGGTAATAGTCTGCCGATAGCCCTATAAAAATGGACCCTGTTCAAGACCCCAAAAGGGGAAAACACACCCTGTTTAAGACAGAAAAGGTAAAAAAAAATACCATCTTTATGACTTTAGCCATATCCAAAATCTACACCCTGCTGAAGAAAAACATCCGGTGGAGTTTCTATGGACATTTTATATCCGACATTGCTTGGTTTGGTGTGTTTCACACTAGGTTTAACTGTTGTTTTCCGTCGTAAATATACTAAAAACTTATCTTCCAGATGACCATATGAAAATAATGACCCTGTTCAAGACTACACTCGTAAAAAAGATACCCTGTTTAAGACAGATGATTGCAAAAACATGACCTATTTTCCTCACACTCATACTAGTAAAATAATAGCAAGTAGCCCTCCGGGAGTACATGTTGTAAGTGTTAAATGTATTGGAAAGACAAAATATTTTTAAGGTTAGCTGTAACACTGTACTAGACAAAATGTTTTAATTTCACCTCATCCTGTTAGCTGTAACACTGTAGACAAAATGTTTTAATTTCACCTCATCCTGTTAGCTGTAACACTGTAGACAAAATGTTTTAATTTTACCTCATCCCGTTAGCTGTAACACTGTAGACAAAATGTTTTAATTTTACCGCATCCCCTCCGAGTCAGGTGTTCTGAGTCCACGTAGACTCACAACACCTGACTTGGGAGGATGATTTTTAGAGGCAATATGTTATGGTTTTAAATTGTATATATATTTAGTAGACACCAACAAAAAAATGATTTAAGTTGTACTGAAGATACTAAACTGACACGAGCAGACGAATTTAGATTTTAGCTGTACTGAAGAGGCAAATTGATTTTCAAAGTCTCCATGTGAAAATTGCAAAGTCTTTTATAGCTAGTACCATTCTTTGCTGCTTCATTGTCCAGATATAATAGAAGGCTGTTTAATCTTTGTAATTATACAGTTTTTTTGTTTTTTGTTTTAATTTAAAGAATGAAATATTTATGCTTTATGTTTTTACAGTTCAAAATCGTTCGCGATTTATGTAAACAATAATTTAAAACAACGAATATGACCCGTGCATGATATACATACAAATCTTGAAAACAGTTTTCAAAATATCAATCCAATTCTCAAGTATCTTTTTGTGCTGTGCTACTGGTGTTTGAAACAGGTGGGCCGGTTAATGGTTCCATCAAGGATTTTGGCTCTGAAGAACTTGAGGAAATGTTTCTAAATGGAAATGTTGAACGCAAAGAAAAGTGTTAATAACTGAAGAGATTTTTTTAGGCCGTGGCTATTCTTCCGGCTAGCCGGAAAAATAGGTAAAAAGGTCTAATTTTCCGGCCAAAAATAAAATGCTCAAATTATTTGATTAAAACAAAAACAAATACATTTTTTCCTTTTTTAGAGAATTGACATAAATCTTATTAATTTACCTTTACTTCGTTTTCCTTTTGATAATGATTTTTTTTGCGATACTGTTACTATCAATTTTTATCTTAATTTCAATGGCCGGAAAAATAGACATTTTTGTCTATTTTTTCGGTCATAAATGATACATACTACAAAAATTATTTTCGCATTGATCAATTTCCAATGACTTTACTATACTTTAAACTGACTTGTATTTCGCGGAAATTGCAAATAAACGACTATATTATATGATATTTATTAAAATGTTATCAAATTATAAAAAACTTTTTATCCCTGTCAATAGCCGGAAAAATAGCCTCTTTGTTTTTCTATTTCTAAGAGATATTAAAACACACGATTTTTTAGTTGCCTATTTGTTTGTGGTATTGAATAATGGCGGTATGAAAACATTAAAAATTAGATCTCTATGAAACTCGCTTGACCATGTTGACAATCGCAACAAATGTCCAAACCTCATGTGTATTAAGTAGATTACAAAATACTATACACTGTGCTTGATTGTATATATAATTTTGTCTTTTGTTCCTTTTATGACAATGTGTTTTATTTGATATTGAAGTTGATGTCACATTTATTGAAACGGCTCTATAATTATTTATATATCTAGTGCTTCGGTGCTTTGTTAAATAATCAGAACAGACTGAAATACATTGTACCACTGCATGCGTTGCGAAGTTAATGTGTCAGCAGTGCAGGTTAAAAATTATCCGCTTTTCTCCTTCTATCAAAAACGTTTTCGAAAGTGTGTCTTTGTTTGTTTCCTGGTGTTGTATACCTGAATTGATATTTAAGATGTAATAATTACCGTTCGGCACTCTCCCCTTTTCCAATAGGAGTTTTTTTAGCGATTTTCCATAAACCGCCCTTTCAAGCAGATAGTTTATCTTATTTTTTAAAATATCGCGAAAGTAAAACGCCGTTTCGCGGATTTTCTACAAGACGTCACAGACGTGTTAGGAAACAATGTAAATGCGCTGTTATGTGCGTACAAACAATAGGCTGTTTGGTCTTTAAAATGCCGGATCATTAATTTTAAGTTAACGCTAAAATGACCCGTATTTATTGTTTAATACATTAAATTATTTTCTTTAACGCTTCTAAAAATTACTCAAAAGAGATTATTTTCCCTCTATTGTGGCTGTCTCACGTCCTTGTTTTGTCTTTGTTTTTCTCTGTTGCGGGTTTTGCCATGTCTTTGGACTTCGATTTTTGTAATCATCACTTCCTTTGTTCCTTCGGTATTCTACTGCCATTGTTTCAATTACAAAAAAAAATGAAAATGGAAAGTTAACTCCTTCAAAAGGCTATTAACAACATAAAAAAATCACATCATTGAAGTGATTTGCTGGAAGGTTATTTACTCTAATTCCATTCTAAATTCTACTTCTCCATAGGGGATTATAATTCTGCAAAAGATAAAAAAGGGTCGAATCAAAAACTATAGTTAATTATTTTTTTTTCTTTAATGTCGTGTTTATCTGTGTACATCTGTCCCGGAGTTGTAACAGGTTTCAAATGTCTCCGTTATATTTCAGGGATTCCTTGTATCATTACTGTTTTGTTTCCTCAATGGAGAGGTATGTACTAACTTCTTCTGATCGTAATTAAATGTTGGATTAAAAAAATAATTGCTTTTTTATGTAAGATATTAACAAGAAGATAAAGAAAAACATCAAAGGAAAAGCTTACTCTTAACCCTTAAAATGGAATGCGACAACTTATGTCTCTTCAATGTAGATCAAATTAAAATATTTATAAAAATAAACTGAACCTGAAAGAGAAAAATATCTATTTGATCTAAAAAAAGGCCAAAACCGCTTATCAGATAAGATTTTTGAGTAATAAGTGTGGAATCTCAATTATTCTCATGATCTTGTCCATTGATAGGTTGATTCCAAATTAAAGGTGAACTTGTATGTAATAAATGTTTAAAATGTGGACATATAACTGAACGCATCATCGTGTAATATATGCATTTATGAAAACTAAGAAATGTACTGCAATAAGAGAACCTACAGGAATTGGCAAAAATAATGAAAAAAAAATGGAACTGTGTCGATTTATAAAAAATCCTGCAAATCCAGAATACCCTTTCACAATCTCGATACAAGATAAGAACGACAAGGAAATAAAAACGGGTAAAAAAGATGCTTTAAATAATAGATAGTACATTCCATGCAGAGGGTAACAGAATATTATTGGGATTTGAATATCTATACGTTTTTGCTCATTGAAGAGGGCAATGGCCATTTTAAACGGTCACAGCAATAACTTGTTATGCAGTAAGGCGTGTTTATAAGAATAAGATTTGCATCCGATTTCAAATTTTCGATTTCCTCCTCCTTTTCAAGCCGCAATAACAATTTCTCTAATTTCTGTCCTGTTTTCATTTTTCCTGAGCAGTTGGAGAAACAGTTTCTCCTCTCTAGAGAGAATGTTGTTCTCGGCTAGTGATTGGATGAAATTCAATTATGACGTCAAATATGTTTGCCGTTTACCAACTATACCATTGTGACGTCATGAAAAAAAAGCGAACATGCCTGATGACGTCACGTTCAAAGAACACATTTATTTCGGATCATCATGTCCAAAATTTACTTGAAATCATTAGAAAAATATAATCCACAACTGTATCTCGTGAGAAATATAGTATATCCTTCCGGATCAAGTGGATTACGATATTTCTCCAGTTCGAGATAATTAAATTTGTGATTTTCAAAATGCGAGCTTTAGCGAGCATGTTAAAATCAGAAATTTAACTATCGAGAATGGAGAAATATCGTAATCCACGAGCAAACGGAAGGATATATTGTTTCTCCAATGACTTTTACTGTGTTTCAGGTGCATATTCAATGGTTCGGCACGTTTGTCAACGTGCCGCGCTATCTTAAAGTCTAGTAACGATGACGTCACAATAGACTTTATGAATGAAATGAAACGTTGCGGGAAACGTCACGCAGAAATTTAACCAACGTGTGGATTAAAAATAATACGTATTTTTAATCAACTGGGTTAACACGCTACGAATTGGAGAAACGACATTTCTACACTCTCGATAGTTACATTTTCAAATATTTTAAACGCTCGGCAAGCCTCGCGTTTAAAAAATGAAAATCTAACTATCTCTAGTGCAGAAATGTCGTTTCTCACTCGATGCGGATGTGGATTTTATATGTAACAAATGGCGATATTAACAAAATTACTGAACAGAATTGTCAAAAGCCGAAATCCCAACGGCAAAAAGACAAAGTAAGGTCCCGACATGACACAGGTATCTCAAAAGAAATCATGGATAAAACCGTTTTTATGCCACGTCAAACCTCAATTTTCATTGCTATAGTGTCTTGTAGCTGCCAAAAAGCAGTTGCTAAAGGGTCAATGTGAGCAATACGGCTGGCAGCTATGTAGCCAGAGCCTCTGAAAACCGCTTCAGGTGCTGGGGGTGATGATTTGATTGTCTTTTGCAAAGATTGCTGAAATATCCGATAAAAAACGTGGCCGCTAGCGTCTAAATTAGACCCTATGGGAAAGTGACATTTTCATCTTTTCCTCTTAAACCACGCAAGCAAATTCAACCAAACTTTACAGAAATGATGTATTGAGGGTCCATTTAAAAGATTGTTCATTTCGTTCCGTTCCGATAAAACAAGGCTGCCAGTGCGGAACATAGTTTTAAAATTAGAAACTATTGTATAATTACTTTCTCATCTTCTCCTCTTAATCAACTGAAGCAAATTCAACCAAACTTTACAGGAATGATGCATGCAAGGTTCTTACAAATGATTTCTCATTTTGTACCGATCCAATAATAACATGACACCCAGCGTAGATCATTATTTTTACATTAGAACCTAAGAGAAAATCAGGTTTGAACTCTACCACTGCTCATACCTCAGTAAGTTCAAGACGGCCCCTACCACCGGTTAAAACTTTTTTTTACTGATTTTTGTCAGATCCGACAGAAACATTACCGCCAGTGCTGAACAATAGTTTAATATTTGACCTTATCGGAAATTCACTTTTTCATCTTTTCGTCTGAAACCACGGAGCCAAATAATTCAACCAGACTTTACAGTTATAAAGTTTAGAATAGAAAAAAGAAGGGAAACGGGGAATGTGTCAAAGAGACAACGATCCAAAGGGTAGTAATAACAACTCAAACCCGCCATAAGATCTTCAATGAACGGTGAGAAAACCCCACACCCAACGGCAGGTCGGAGTCGAAGTAGAAGTTCGTTAACAAAGATTGCTCTTTTCATTCCGATCCATTTTACATTTCAGCCATTCTTGTGGTGACAATATAGTTTAACGATGAAGTACACTTACAACTAATGTACAACCCCTATACAAGAAATTCTAATTCTTTTTTATAGCAAATGACGTAATATTTTGGTATTTATCAATGCATTCAGTGGAGTTGATTATCATCTGTAAACAAGGTCAACTATGTAAATAATAACAAAATACCGAGGTTACTATGAATTTTGTTTCAGCATATAGTCATTTCGTCAACTTTTGTCTCTTAAAGTGCAAAATAAATTTAAAACATTTTGAAATCCAACAACAAAATTTATAAAAGAGACATAACTTTATAGCGATGTTAAGAAAATATTTTCATCAATCTAATTGTAAAGGACAATATTTTGCTGTTAATTTGTCATTTTTTAATGGTTTTATAGGTTTTGTTTTTAATGAAAAACCAGCTATTACTGGTACGAAGACGTATGAGTCGAACAGAATCGGGCAAAACAATAATGTACTCTGCGATTCTATTAGCTGATAGAAAGGATGGGCGGAAGAGATCAATTCAAAGCTACAGAAGCAGTTTCAAGGGAGAAAATCCGAAAACAAATGACCCATATATGCCAGAGGTATATAAAGATTCAATGAGACCTTGTTGAATATGAAATTGAAAGAAAAATTTCGCTCAGCATGCAGTTAAAAACTTAATTCATTAACATGCACAAAAATTCACACTTAGCTGCTTTTGTTATCGCAAGACATAAAAAGACACAAATAAAAGATTATATTCTGATTTTCAAGTTAAGAGTAGAAAAAACTTTTTGAGAGTTCACAAATGTTTCAACCTGGGAGGGAAATGTTCACAGTCGATACATATTCGAGAAGTTATAATTTATTCCGCACAAACTATTTTTAGGTTCCAAATGAAGGCTGTAGAAAGGTAAGGTGTAACATATTGAAATTTCTTATTTTTCTTTCAATAATCCTATTGTCAAGGGCGCTTATTGCTAATTAAGTATCATCAAGCACTTTTTGTGTTAGACTGTAAATTTTCGTTCCAAATGAAGTAAATCAAAATGTAGCCATAATAAGGTAATAAAGGGCTACGCCGAGCGCAGCATAATACGACCGCTGCAAACTTGAAATTTAAGGCTTTTATTAAAGAAAAATTAGGAATAAACAAGAATATTGAATTTGTTACCGTTCACCGTTTTGGTAGAAGAAGCCGCAATGGCACACGTCCGATATTGGCAAAATTCATATCATTGGAAGACAGGGAGATTGTTCGAAAAAACAGTTATAAGCTGAAAGGGACAAAATTTAGGATTTATGAACCATTTCCAAAAGAAATCGAGCAAAAAAGAACCTAGTATCCCGTCGCAAAACAAGACTGTAAAGTTCTTTTGGTGAGAAATAGATTATTTATTAATGGAAATTTGTTCCAACAAAACTCTAATGAAAACAACGGCGATCATATATATTTAAATAGACAGATATCCTTTTCCAAAATTACCACCAAACTATACTAGAATCAAACCAATGTACAACGGTGTCGCTACCCATGCACAGGAATGAAAGACCAATGAATCTGGCGCAATCTATAGACAATACAACACAACTACCAGAAATTTGAAACAGCGATTTACGATGCACCAATTTAGTATTTTTATTTTATTTTCAATAATTTGGTTAAGTGCTCAACTGGACTGTAAAATAGTCGACTTTCAGAACAATCCGGTACATATTTTATAATTCACCTTAACCTCTTATTTCACCAGAGTTGTGAGTGAGGTAACTATGTAAATTTTTTTTTCCTGCATACCAATGTACTGCATAGGTTACCAGAATAAACTTGTCTTGTCTCAAAACTTGTCTTGCATTTCGACCACTGAAATTTGAGCAAGTGTATTTTAAAGTTAATGTGGACACAGTAAAGAGCATGACACAGTAATTAGCTGGACACAAAGTAGGCATAAGGACCATAAAAATTAGTCCTTTTAGCTCAGAAACAGTAAGAGTTACACAAAATATGTTCAAAAAGTACCAAAAGCTTACAACAAGAGGAATCCAAAGAAAAAAATCCCATTGAAATCCAACGAGAGATTTTACATTTTTTTGAAAAATTGCAATTTTGGCCCCTTTGACCCTAACAGCTCAAAAACGGTAAGAGATATGCTAACTCTGTTGATTTAATACTGAAAGCTTACAAGAAGAAGAATCCAAAGAAAAAAATCCCATCAAAATCCGATAAAGAATTAGAAATTTTAGGTGATATGCACATTTGCAATTTCGGCCCCTTTATGCCCTTTATAACTATGAAAAGAAACAAATTATCAAAATCTAATTGTTAAGCCCTATATTCATTTATCATAAGGAACCCATTGCAAAAATTGCATCTAAATCGGACAAAAAGTAAGAAATTAATATTTTTGAGACTTGCCCCTTTCGGGCCCTATTTATCTCATGAAAGGTACGATACATCCGGTGTGAAATCCGTTGTCATACCCCATCAAATTCTGATAAATAATAAAGATTCTACAGCCAGATATATATGAAAACACCCAATATGTCCCTTTTTGGCCCCCTTTTTTAAAAGGGGAGGGGCCACAATATTAAAAACATATCTAAGCCTTCCCTTTGAGCCAAGGAACATTGTGTTAAAATTTGGTAAGGATTGATCATCTGGAACTTACGTTATTGATCAAAAACAGAAGTGTCTACAGATGACGACGACAACGACGACGATGACGACGACAACGACGATGACGACAACGACAGCACCATACCATTATACGACCTCAAAATTTTTGCGGTCGTATAAAAATGCGATGGATCCTTATGCAACCATTTTTAGATGTCCAAAATCTTGAAAACAATGTCCTTAAGGTTTTGATATTTCAAGCTGAATGTGGTCCTTTACCTTTACAGTTTCAATTTTAATTCAAAGACTTTCAAATTTTGATTCCACACATCCTCTAATTAATTCTGTAAAGAGATATTCCATTTAGGTCACAGTCCACATTGAAAAAAGACACAATTGTCCAGAAGGTATATGTTTATTGTACATATTCTAAAATTCCATGCACAAGACGTACCTGCAACGTCCACGTATAGAGGACAGCTTGTATTCTTTTACACTAGTCAAGCAAAATGTTTCAGATGCGGGTTAAAAATAAAATCGCCGCACGAAATGTTCAGGAGCCGAAATCCAAACTGATAAATTAAAAGACGGCAGAAAGCCACCAAAAAAATTGTTAACAGCAATATTCCTTATTTGAAACAGATATTTCAGAAGAAAAGGTTGGTTAAGGGGGTTCGCTACTCCATTTGAAAATAAATAGGATTTCAGATAAACATGATTTTATGTTAGAAAATTAAAAAAGAAACAATTTAAGTGGAAAAAATTGATAGGTTGATGATTTAGTTTTTGAGTTTTAAATGATTGAAAATTTGGCGGGAAACCGAACTCCTCTGATTTTTCATAGGATTAACATTAACAAGGATTGACAATGAATGAATGTGACAGAATAAATAGAATCAAATAAATTTTTTACAGAATGCTCACAAAGATGTATAACATGAATTTATGGAAAAAAATAAGGGGGTCAATGGGCAAAAAATTATAATACTTTTAAATGGATAGAACCCGAGGATTCCGAAAATCTGACAAAAATCCCAAAACATGAGGAGCGAACCTCCTTAAACTGGCCAACCCCCTTCCATCGCGGTAGTATCCGATAGTATAAACTCAATATCAATTGTAATTGAATGGTATTAGACAATGAAAAAGTATGCAAAAAAAAAAAAAAATCTTGAATCACAGTTCGTACCCAAACTACAATTTCCCCCCAAAGGTCTGATATCTTTAATGGTCATATGATACAAGTGATTTTAACTTTCACAGGTGCGGATCCAGGCAATTTGAAAAGGGGGGTTCCAAATAGAATTGAAAGAAAATATCGCCGAGCGGAACGAGGCGCGAATTTTTTTATGGGTTTTCTAGGTAAAATACTAGGATATTCATTAAAAAATACATGATTGCCCAGAAAAAAGGGGTTCCAACCCCCCGGACCCCCCCTTGGATCCGCCAATGTTTCAGATGGAATAATTAAACTTTACCTTAAATATATCATTTTCTGGATATTTAAAGTAAGAATTAACACTAGATTTCAGATGTTGCAGTAAAACATGATTCCAGTGCTATTTTAGGTAGAAGACAAAAAAATAATTATGTTTAAAACTTTTATCAAATTTCTTATAGATAAATATAATTAATACCCAAGTTGCATAATAAACCGTAAATTTTATGACACTGTACACGTGTTTCAATGTGTAACATCTCATCAGCAGGATTATAACAAAATAATTTGGAAAGCCATGATAATAAAAATAGTCTGAAAGAAGTACTAATTGCTCAATATATCGAAATGGGAGGCCAAATCAAGTAAGGACTTCCAACACCGATTGTAATACACGGAGATAGCCTCATTAATTTTAAGGGGTTAGAACTCTGATTAAAAACAGTAAGTTGTCATAACAAGTAAAAAAAGACCGATTGAGGACTATTGCTTGGTTGTAAAGTAAACAAAGAAAACAAACTTACAAACCTCTTGGATATTTAATACATTTTTAGGAAACATCTGAAGAATTTGGCAATAAAAAATATTTTTCATGAAACGTATCACGATTTTGAAAATTTTAACGAGTTTGGCATTTTTCATTCAACATTTAACGAGTTTTGCAATTTTTATTAAGGGCTCTTAATTGAAATTTCATATTTATTCTAGGGGCACTCTGAACAAGTTTGACAATTATATACTTTTTTCAAAAACTCCTGAACGAGTGTGGCAATTTTAATATTTTTTAGGAAACCCTTTACATGTTTGCTATATCATATTTTTCAGGAAACCCTTGTGTGACTTAGACAATTCCAGATAATATTCAAGAAACCCTTTACAAATTGGTCTATTTAGTCTATTTTCCAGGAAACCACTTAACGAGTTCGATAATTCAATATTATTTTCACGCAACGTTTATTGACTATGGTAAATTAATCTATTTTAGGATACCCGTAACAAGTTTGACAATTAAATATATTTTCCAGGGAACCATTAACGAGTTTCGCCATTTACTGTCATAATATTTTTATGGAACCCTTAACGAGGTTGACTATTTAATGTATTTTCAGGAAATCCTTAACGAAGTTGACTATTTAATGTATTTCAAGAAACCCTTAACGAGTTTGACAATTTGATGTATTTTCAGGAAACCCTTAACGAGTTTGAAAATTTAATATTTCAGGAAACCCTTGACGAGTTTGAAAATTTAATATTTCAGGAAACCCTTAACGAGTTTGAAAATTTAATATTTCAGGAAACCCTTAACGAGTTTGAAAATTTAATATTTCAGGAAACCCTTAACGAGTCTGGCCAGAAAACATCAATCGTTTGACATTCCATTTGCCTATATTTTTTATTAAATGTAGGCATACACGTAGAAAAATATGTTGCTGATAATAAGCATTATGAATGTCCATTACAATGTTGTTGTGTTTGTATGGAATATACAAAGATACGAAGGACTAGATATTATTATTATGCCGTGTGGACCAGCTACTGATATATATCTCATGAGATCAGGATCGGATTAGACATAATACGATGTGTGGATATGTACAAAATATACTGAGATAAAATAAATTTTTAGGATGTTTTGCCGACATATATAAATAAATTTTAGGATGTTTTGCCGACATATATCAATGTATTGGATGTGGAAAATGGAAAGATTGCGAGAGATTATGAGTGTTCATGTTGCTTTAACGGCATACAAACAATGTACACTTTAAATAACTATGAAAATTAATTATATTCCTTAATTGTTTTATCAATTTTAGCTCACCTGGCCTAAAAGGCCATGTGAGCTTTTGCCATCACTTTGATTCCGTCGTCCTTCCGTCCACCCGTCCGTCGTCCGTCGTCCGTCCGTCGTCTGTCAACTATTTCAAAAATCTTCTCCTCTGAAACTGCTGAGCCAATTGTAACCAAACTTGGCCTGATACATCACCAGGTATGCAGTTTAATAGTCCGAAGACCAAACAACATGGCTGCTGTTACTAAAAATAGAACATAGGGGAAAATTGCTGTTTTTGCAAATAACTCAAAAACCGTTACAGATATCAAAAATCTGACATGGAGCAAAAGTGATCAGCATAGCAAGATCTACCTGCCCTGCAATTTCGAAGAAAATCCGAAAACTGATCTTGGAGTTATTGCCCTTTTTCTGTAAAATTTGCAAAATTTCAACTTTATTAATTTTTATCAGAAAAACTATAAGAGATAGAAGTCAACTTTAATTGCAAAAATGTTCAGCATGTCAAGATTTACCCACCCTGAAATTTTGAAGTTTACCCAAAAACCCTTGTAGGAGTTATTGCCCTTTTTTTCACGAAATTTTCAAAATTTTCATATTTTCATTTTTTATTTCCAAAACTATACAAGATGAAGGTTAAGTGTGAATTGATAAAATGTTTGCAATGCTGTGGCGACTTCAAAACTGATGTTGAAAATTATTTGTTGACCGCCATTTTCAAAATGGCCACAAAAAAAAAGGCGGGAAAATTCAACATTTTCCAATTTCAATGAAATTTGGTTTCCAAATACATATTGATGTTGCGACTTCAAAACCGGTGTTGAAAATGATTCGTTGACCACCATTTTCAAAATAGCCGCCAAAAAGGCGGGTAAATTCAACATTGTCCGATTTCAATGAAATTTGGCTTCCAAAAAGGTATTGATGTAGCAACTACAAAACTGGTGTTAAAAATTGTTCGTTGACTGCCATTTTCAAAATGGCTGCCAAAAAGGGCGGGAAAATTCAAAATTGTCCGATTTCAATGAAATTTGGTTTCCAAAAAGGAATATTGTAGCAACTTCAAAACTGATGTTAAAAATTGTTCGTTGACCCCCATTTTCAAAACGGCCGCCAAAAAAAGGCGGGAAAATTCAACATTGTCTGATCTCAATAAAATTTGGTTTCTAAGTGGATATTGATGTCGCTACTGCAAAACCGGTGTTGAAAATTGTTTGTTGACTGCCATTTTCAAAATGGCCGCCAAAAAGGCGGGAAAATTCAACATAGTCCGATTTCAATAAAATTTAGTTTCCAAATAGATATTGATGTCGTAACTTAAAGATATGGTGTTACAAATTGTTGTTGACTGCCATTTACCAAATGATGTCTCGACTTCAAAACTGGTGTCAAAACTGGTCCTAAGCAAGACAAGTTTTGTCAAAAAGCCCAACAAAGAAGTACAGTAAAACATGATCAGACTTAAAATAGAGTCCAAGTTAATGGTGGTGTTGGCTCTACCAAAGTTTGAGAGACTGAAGTTCAACTGTATAATTTACAATGTTAGCTTGGTTGTGGCAACTGAAAGCCAGGTGAGCGATATAGGCTCCTTGGAGCCTCTGGTAATTGAAAGTAATGGTTAAGGAAAAGGCTAGATATATATTTTTCACTAATATATTTTGATACGATCTCATGTACTTATTTATTTTTCTTTAAAATAAAATGTAAAACTTAGCAATGATTTTATTCTGTATTAAAGAAAAGTATACTGGACTAAGTCAAAACAAAAATTAAATAAATCAACATCCAAGAATCAAAAGGTAAATTTAAATAGTTAAAATTATAAAAATGCGTATTGACACCCATGATAAAATATGGAAAGGTATTTTAGCTTATGTGTCTTAACGCATTTTTATATTTCAAAATTTCCTGTGGATTGTAGATTTCACAGTTGATTCGTTACTGCCGTGCATGTAGTTCGTATAGTGATTTTTTGAACAGAGCAAAAGTCCTGTTTCAAAAGCTGCTTAGTCAGGGATTTGTTCAACCTATATTAATTTAACCCCATAAGAAATTTTATGGCCGTCACCATGATATAATTGAAAGATATCAAGTGTCAGTGTCGAAAATGAAAGCGGATATTTTCAGCTAGATTCACGTCTTCATGGATTTGATTATACCGATTTTGACTTTACAGGGTGACGTGTGCTGTTAACATAGCAAGACATGCTTACCCTTCCGGACCACCTGATGCCACTCTAGGTTTTTATGCGAGTTCACACTGTCAGTGCTTTAGTTTTTAGTGTTTTTTTTTGGGTTAAATTTTAGTTTTGTTTTCAGTATTATGTCTGTGGTTCCGATCTGTCCTTGTCCATGTTTGAATACTTAAGTGATTACATAAGCTACTACTACTGGTACTACTAGAGGATTAGAGAAGTAACATGTGCCATGTTTTTTAATTGGCTTTGTCTCAGGGTTAGCAAATGATATTAACAAATCAGCTAACTTACAGATTTATCCAAAACATATCTGCCTCACTGACCGTGTGACGGATGCTGTTACCCTTCCGGAGCACTTGATGTGGCTCTCAGTTTCATGGGAGTTCGCACTTTGAATGCCTTGGTTTTGAATGCTTTTTTTTATTTCTGTGTTTTGTATCTGTCTGACGTCATTGTTTTCTGTGCTCTCGGTTTGGCCATGTATTTGGACTTCTCTTTTTTTTAAATGCCACACCTTTGTTCCTTTGTTATCTTACTGCCGTTGTTTCCCTTTGAAAATACATCACATGTCGAAAAGTTGGGCATTTTATTTTCATTTTTATATTCAATTTCAAATTAACAATGAAGGGATAAGGAGTAACTGCAAATGAGACAAAGTCTCTACAAATACATGGGAATAATAAGAAATGGAACAACGCTTTTATTGTTGTTCTTCATCTTGAAGTCACCATGAGGCCTTCAACAATGAGTTTTACTCATACATAGCAAGTTCAAGTCTTGCTTTATTTTTATTTTGACTTACTCCAATTTTTTAGTCTACTTATTTCACTTACTGTTATATGTTTGTATCCTTTGACCAGCTCGAAACAGCTAATATTCTATTTGAGAAGGTTAAAATGTCGTTTCTATCTATAACAAAGTAAAATAGATGTGAATAGAAGAAAACATATAAAAGAAAGGGTTATATATTGGACAACCTTAACGAATACCTCTTTACAAATCGAGAGGTATATTCAATACTTTTGAGGAGTAATACTAAATGTCGTTTGGAGACACCCCTATAATTAGGGGTTCATACTATGAGTCCTTATTTTTTTGCGTTTGTATTATATTCAGTTTGTTTCGCTCTCATCCCCATGGTGTCTTTCTGTGTGTGATCCTTAATTTGCCATCTTTTCTGAATTTATGTCTTTTGTTTGTTGCTTCAGTATTCGTTTGGATATTTACCCTTGCTTAACAAGTTTGAAGCATTTTAAAGTCGATTAACTTCATTTCCATGATGGCTTATACGAGAAAAGGAAGCCACGCGACATACGTCTGCAGTAATACTAAAACTTTTCGTGAACTGATTGACTTTTGTTTTTTTAATTACATGGTGTAAGGACATAGAACAGAGGAATGTAGCATAGGAGTATCCTTGATAACTTGGCCATCTTTAGAATGAAACTAGAAAAACTGAGCAAGGTCCACTAAAATCTACCCCTCGCCCCAATTTGATTTCATATATTAAATCTCAAATAAATTTCTGAAATAAGAGGTGCTTATCTACATAATGTAACAAACATTGATAATGTTTAATAAAAATCTATTCAATGGTTCGTTCCTGAAGAGAAGCGAATAACAGATGGTTGTCCACTTGCAATGTCTTGCTATGGGAAACATCAAATGTCAATCAAAGCAAATTCTCAACAAAAGGGGTACATTTATGTTAAAGTTTCATTAAAACTATTCCTAGCACTAGAAAAGAACAACTCAAAAACATTCTGGAATTACACGAAGCAAAGAACCATGACAACATTGGAGTAGCACCGCTAAAATCAGCAGGAGCGCTAACTAAAAATAGCAAAGAAAAGGCAGAATTACTAAACAACCAGTTAAGTCTGTCTTAACTTAACCGAATCTAGACCACGAAGAAAACATTCTACCATCACGTGCAAAGACACATATACAAAAATTAACCATTAATAAGATGGAGTAAAAAACTGCTCAAAAACATCAATACGTCAAAAGCAATAGGACCTGATCAATTATTAGACTCAATCTTGTGCACTTGAAATAGCACCATGCCTGGTAAGCATCTTTCAAAAGTGTGTTGATAGTGGCAAAGTACCAGCCGATTAGCTATAAGTGCAAACAACGCTCTATTCTACAAAAAGGTGATGTCTATGCAGCGGAAAACTACCGCCCTGTCTCACTCACCTGTGTCTCATGCAAACTACTAGAGAACATCGTCTGTAATCGCATGCTCAAACATCTAGAACATTAAAAAAATACTTACCACCCTAAACCACGGCTTCATATCTGGATATTCTTGTAAAACGCAACTTCTAGTAACAACAGAGGACCTTCTCCGTAGCTTTGACAATAATGCTCAACTAGATATGGCTATACTGGACTTTTCAAAAGCTTTTGACACTGTATCACACAATAGATTACTGAGAAAATTGTACTCTTATGGCATAGATGGCATAGACGGGAACAGTTGTCAACGGCTCGCAACATTCCTCACAAAACGACCAATGAGGGTAGTAGTAGAAGGTGAGAACTCGAACAACGTTCATGTGGATTCTGGAGTGCCGCAATGTAACCGGACACGGCTATCTGAGTTTTACGAGAAGGAATGACCCGGTTACCGAAAGCTATATTTTTATATAGCCTAGGTGCCCGAGTGGACTAGGGCGCTTGACATAGTGCAGGCGGTGTTGCGATAGATTACAACAAAGCAGAGGTTTGAATCATATATTAATTCTACCTTTGCAGCTCACCTTACCAACATATTATCATTCATATCATATAGAGCTGTGTGCAACACTATTATCTAAATACCTTATGTATCTTACATATTGCAACCTTATCCTTCTTCTATCTATTTCCTACCCATCTAATGTGCATTGTGTACTATGTGGCAAATCTAGATTTCCTACGAGGAGGAATGACCCGGTTACCGAATATATTTGTATATAGCCTAGGTGGCCCTGTGGTCTAGGGCGCTGGACATAATGCAGGCGGTGTTGCCATAAATGACAAGCAGGGGTTCGAATCCAGCTGAAGACCTTGCTGGATTTTCCGATATTAACAGGTTTAAAAAGATGACTTTCATCACTGTTGGCATTCGCAATCATATTTTCTACCTTTGCAGCTCCCCTTACCAACACATTATGATTCATATCATATAAAGCTGCGTGCAACACTATTATCTATATACCTTATGTATCTTACCTGTTGCAACCTTATCCTTCTTCTATTTATTTTCCACCCATATAATGTTAATCGTGTACTATGTTACAACTCTAGATTCCCTACGAGGAGGAATGACCCGGTAACCGAAAGCTATATTTATACCCCCAGCAAACGAAGTTTGGGGGGTATATACGAATCACCATGTCTGTCTGTCCGTCTGTCCGTCCTTCCCTTTTCGTGTCCGGAGCAGAACTTTTGTACCGTAGCACCTAGGATTATCAAACTTGGTGTGTGGATGCATCATGGGAAGACGATGTGTCGCGTACTAAATTTAGGTCACTGTGACCTTGACTTTGACCTTTGACCTTTATGATAGTAAAACCATGTGCATTTCGTGTCCGGAGCAGTATTTTTGTACCGTAGCACCTAGGATTATCAAACTTGGTGTGTGGATGCATCATGGGAAGAAGATGTGTCGCGTACCAAATTTAGGTCACTGTGACCTTGACTTTGATCTTTGACATTAATGATAGTAAAACCATGTGCATTTCGTGTCCGGAGCAGAACTTTTGTACCGTAGCACCTAGGATTATCAAACTTGGTTTGTGGATGCATCATTGAAAGACGATGTGTCGCGTACCAAATTTAGGTCACTGTGATCTTGACTGTGACCTTTCACCTTTATGATAGTAAAACCATGTGAGTTTCGTGTCCGGAGCAGAACTTTTGTACCCTAGCACCTAGGATTATCAAACTTGGTGTGTGGATGCATCATGGGAAGACGATGTGTCGCATACCAAATATAGGTCACTGAGACCTTGACTTTGACCTTTGACCTTTATGAGAGTAAAACCGTGTCCGGAGCAAAACTTTTGTACCGTAGCACCTAGGATTATCAAACTTGGTGTGTGGATGCATCATGGAAAGACGATGTGTCGCATACCAAATTTAGGTCACTGTGACCTTGACTTTGACCTTATACCTTTATGATAGTAAAACCGTGTCCGGAGCAAAACTTTTGTACCGTAGCACCTAGGATTATCAAACTTGGTGTGTGAATGCATCATGGGAAGACGATGTGTCACGTACCAAATTTAGGTCACTGTGATCTTGACTTTGACCTTTGACCTTTATGATAGTAAAACCATGTCCGGAGCAAAACTTTTGTACCGTAGCACCTAGGATTATCAAACGTGGTGTGTGGATGCATCATGGGAAGACGATGTGTCCAGTACCAAATTTATGTCACTCTGACCTTGACTTTGACCTTTGACCTTTATGATAGTAAAACCGTGTCCGGAGCAGAACTTTTGTACCGTAGCACCTAGGATTATCAAACTTGGTGTGTGGATGCATCATGGGAAGGCGATGTGTCGCGTACCAAATTTAGGTCACTGTGACCTTGACTTTGACCTTTATGATAATAAAACCGTGTTCGGAGCAGAACTATTGTACTGAATTACCTAGGATTATCAAACTTGGTGTGTGGATGCATCATTGGAAGACGATGTGTCGCGTACCAAATTTAGGTCACTGTGACCTTGACTTTGACCTTTATGATAGTGAAACTGTGTCCGGAGCAGAACTTTTATACTGTAGCACCTAGGATTATCAAACTTGGTGTGAGCGTAGCACCTAGGATTATCAAACTTGGTGTGTGGATGCATCATTGGAAGACAATGTGTCCCGTACCAAATTTAGGTCACTGTGACCTTGACTTTGACCTTTGACCTTTATGATAATGAAACCGTGTCCGGAGCAGAACTATTGTACCATAGCACCTAGGATTATCAAACTTGGTGTGTGGATGCATCATGGGAAGGCGATGTGTCGCGTTCCAAATTTAGGTCACTTTGACCTTGACTTTGACCTTTGACCTTAATGATAGTAAATCCTTGCACATTTTGTGCCGAAAGCTTGGTTAAATCAGCTTTGTATCCACCGAATTATATATTATTTAATGTATTACCCTTTAAATGAAGTACCAGATATGAACTGATTGGAATAAAACCTGTAATTTCAGTCCTGACAAGGATTATTTCTGTTAGATTTACTTTCCAATTACCATGTGGCTGAAGGTCAAATTTCAAAATGGCATGCCTTGGTACTCAAATGCAGTTGCGGGGGGTATTAGTCTGGCTTTGCCGACAGCTCTAGTTTTATAAAGTCTAGGTGGCCGAGTGGTCTAGGGCGCTGGACATAGTTCAGGCGGTGTTGCCATAGATGACAACAAAGCAGGTGTTCGAATCCAGCTGAAGACTTTTCTGGCTTTTCGGATGTTAACGGGTTTAAAAAGATGACTTTCATCACTGTTGGCATTCGGAATCATATATTCTATCTTTGCAGCTCACATTACCAACACATTATCATTCATATCCGAGTTTCAGAACTCGCGCTTTATTTGACAATAAGATAAGTTTAAATTCATTACCGTCCTGACCAGAATGTGTCAAATTGCAAGTTCGACTCTTTGTGGATGTTTGCTTATTATACCGGCAAATCAAAACCCCAACAGATCATCACACACTTCAAAAGATCTGAAGGCATTAGAAACACGGGCAAAAAATGGGGTATGCAATTCAATGATACAAAAAATGCTACATATTAAGCAAAACTCCAGTCATTTTTACCAGTTAGACAATCACATACTAAACAAGTAAAAAAATACTATATCTAGGACTAAACTTCACAGATGACCTTAAGTGGCGTACACATATCAATAGAATATCAAGCAAAGCTAGTTGTACATAAGGATTTTTGAGAAGAAACCTTAGACAGAGCCTCAAGAGTATAAAAACTAGCATACTTAGAGATGGTACGATAAATACTGGAATATGTTGCTATCATCTGGGATCCATTCACAACAAAAAGATATTGATCGCTTAGAAAGTATACAAAATGGGCCGCACGTTTCATCAAACACGACTATAAATCTTATGAAGTAGGCTGTGTCTCAACTATATGCTCAAAGAACTGGATCTACCATCTCTCCAGGACAGAAGGGAGGACCAACAACTTATTATGTTTTATAAAGTTGTTGAGGGGATGGTGCCGGCAATCGCACCAAATGATTACCCCAAAGAAACAAGAAATAAAAGGCAGAGGAGGGCAGATACAGAATACAAATGTCATATTTGGTCAAGACTATATCAGAAGAAATGGCTCCAGATAATTTTTAAAAATTTTGAAAGACCAACCATAAAATGATTTATAGCTGACAGAGGACATTACCTAAAGGGCCTTAAAGCTATATCTAATTTTACAAGAACCGATAATCATAATATGTATAAAAAATCAGAAAACGCACCAAAGGTGCGAAAGCCGAGTTGCGAACATTTGTTATTTTCATAAGTACATCATCGGATAGGCAAATAGTTGCAATTCAGCATATACCGTTAAATTCTTTTATTTCAATCAGAGATTTATAATGGAACTTTTGCGGAAGTTTGACTTTGTCCTAACTTGACTAAAAGTCAAAACATTCCAAGTTCCTTTCCAAAAAAAACTTTGGGCAGGGGTTCTCCCTTAAAATCTAGTTTTTTATTTTATTATTGCTGAAATTGAAAGTGTGTTTCAGAATACCTTTTTTCTCAGTTTTCTTGTTTGGTATACATAGCAACCAAAATCTCCACTATCCATTGCAACTTATTTCAGACCACCTCTGAAAAAAAAATTTGGGCAGGGGTTCCCCTTATAATCCAGGTTACATACATATTGCTGAAATCAAAACATTCCAAGCCCCCCCCCCTTTTTTAAAAAAAAATGGCAGAAGTTCCCCTTATAATCTAGTTTATACATATTTCTGAAATTGTGAAGCAGAATTCTTTTTTGAAAGATTCAGTGTTCTGGTTTGGTTTCCACGGCAACTAAAAGCTCCACTATCCATTACAACCCATTTCAG
>MJUU01005442.1:109026-120409 GCA_002080025.1 Modiolus philippinarum
GACGGACGCCAATGGATGGCAATAGCTCACACTGACCCTTTGGGTCAGGTGAGCTAAAAATGTATATTGGTTTAGGGGTAGTAATGTCTTAAAATAAAAGATTTCAATGTGTAGACAGAAATTACAATTTCATACTTTTTTGAAATAATCAAAGTCCTATAACTCTGGAACGAAAAATCCTACCACAAAATAAAACGATCGAGAGCTTTCTTCCGTCATATCCAACAATCTTGCACACTTTCAAGAAAAATGAATAATGCGTTCTCTAGCTAAAATATGACGTGTGGACGGAAATGGTATTTCATGTTTTTTTTTAAATAATCAAAGTCCCATAACTCTGGAACGAAAAATCCATCAACAAAATAAAACGATAGGGAGCTTCCTTTCGTCATACCCAACAATCCTGCAAAGTTTCAAGAAAAATTATCAAAGCGTTCTCTAGTTAGAGTACGACATGTGGACGAAAATTGCAATTTCAAGCTTTTCTGAAATAATCAAAGTCCCATTACTCTGGAACGAAAAATCCAAAGACAAAATAAAACGATAGGGAGCTTTCTTCCGTCATACCCAACAATCCTGCAAGAAGTTTCAAGAAAAATGATCAAAGCGTTCTCTAGTTAGAGTACGACGTGTGGACGGACGGACAGACGGACGGACGGACGGATACCGGTATACCATAATACGTCCCGTCAAAGACAGGCGTATAAAAATCACAAACTTAAAAGAGTATTGTGATTAAGGTAGATCGCCACTAATACACGGCGCATTCGATTGGCGCATTTGTGTAACACGAGTCGGATGCGGAATTGACTTGATTTTCAAGCCGGAATAATCCTGTATTGGCCTATAAATTGTGACGTCACAATAGATTGACATACACTTTCCCGCGAATTAGCTCCCTTTTCCCGGAAATATTGTCTATTTCGTAAACTATATCAAATAACTTTCTTAATTGAACGGTGACATGTAGATTTTTTCAGCGTAACAGATAGCTTAAGTATATTTCTATGAAATATCAAAAAATAAAAAAAATCTGTCTGATATTTATTTTATATGAAAAATAAACAATAAGCATGTTCTCACAGTTTCCTATATATTCTTTGTAAATATTGCTGAAAAATACTGAATTTGGCCTGATTTTCAAAGCCAGATTTCAGGAAAAGATGATCGGTGACATATCATTTTTATTTTATTTTTGGAACTTATAGGTTAAGATCTGCAAAATATCTTAAAAGAAAAAAATTCTGTCTGATATTTTTATTAGGATCGAACTACCTTAAGTTAATTATAACTGTTTGAGTGGTTTCAGAACAAGATTTTTGAATGTACTCCTATAGGATACTATGTTAAAATATGTTTCCTGCTGTTGGCCATCTTGGATGAGGTATGAACATAAAAATCACAAGCTGTGAAGAGGACCATCCCAAGACTGTTTTGGTAAGGTTTCGTTAAGTGTCCAAATAACTAAATACCGAAGTTACTGTGAACTGGTTCGGTGATTTCAGAGATCTTTATATTCATTTCACGTAGGGTCTTATGTCAAACTATGTTTCCCACTGGCAGCCATCTTGAATAAGGAATGGACATAAAATAAATGTATATTAGTTCAAATCCATACATAATTATATGGAAAGTTCTTTAAATATTCCCCATCACCTGCATAGGGCTGTAATATCCAGGATATGAAAAAAATGACCCTTCTTAAGCAATTTTTATCACCAATATACTGAACGCACTGACCCACCTCAACCCCTTTATAGTTTTTTCCAATAAATAATTCTTGTCTTGCTTTATGGAGCTCCACATATTCCGATAAATACATGTTCACTCCTTACTTTTTTACGATAAGTTTCTGGTAGATCTTTATCTTCTAAACACAAACCCAGACTGTTTGGGAAAACTAGTTGGTAATATTTGGACATTGTACACAATGTATGGCAGGGGACAGTTCATGTCTTTTTTGATTCATGGATTACTTTTCTTGCAATTGTTGATCATTAATGGTATGTATATGCCGATAGAAGACCAATATTGTTCACTGATTGACCCTCTTGTTGGTTTCTCTACAGGATGTCTACGCAGTATCAGTTGCTTATGGTCTAAGATGGTACCCATGATTTATCTCTAGACCTTGTCATATCCAGTATAATATTAATCAGCTAAACATCAAATTCTTGCAAAAGTACAGTGAAAAAGCTGCCATTCCCTATTTCCATAAATGTCAATTTGATACCAGATTTTCTGGACTGGTATTTATTTATTTGTGTGTATCTCATTGCAAGGCTTAATTCCCTACCACAGATTACTACATTATCTATTTCCTATGGCAGCCATTTTTTCTTTTGTAAGATCTCTGTTCTAAGTAAGCACATTTTTAAATTCTTGTTATTGTATTGCTGAGCAGATGTTCAACAATATTAAATCGATCTTTGGCCAATGCTACAATTCTTATCTTAACATCCAGCCACTACCAAATTTGGGGGGTGAAACATTCAATATTTTACGATATATATATGTTACTTCAGCTTTTGTTTATTCATTAATTTATCAAGATGTACTAATGAAACTGGGAACACTCATTTGGAACATTGAAATTGATATCATATCCAAATTTCTAGATCATAATTATTGTAACACTGAATATTTTGCAAATTTGAAATATCTATTCTATGCATATATGAATAGGTAAACTTTGATAGCTTCATTTCCTGTATTACAGTGACTTTAACAATACTGGTCTGTCATTCAATTGTTGTGACATTTAATCAATAGGTAGATATCTTTGCCTAAAATTTTTACAAAAGAGGTTTAAATGTTCCTCAATAGGTCACTGTCTTTATTTATAGGCAAGTCATTTAAAGCAATGGATGGAAAGTTGTGTTCAGTCAACCTGAACAGAAATATCCACTGTATGAATCAAACCTTTATTCAATAATAGCTGCCAAATTGACATATCCAAAACAATGTTTACTTTATTTTAACAAAAGTTCTTAAAGTAACATTGTCTTTTCCCTCTATCATGGTTGACCGTTATTAATTCAAGAACCAGTTAAGTAAGGTGAACTTGACTCCTTGGGTGGTTGAAATTTGCAAATCAGATTTTCCTTAGAAAAAGATTGAGTTATCTTCTCCTTAAATTGTCATGAATTATTATTCAGTTTTTACAATACTTGAATATAAAATTTTGAAAAGCTGAACATATGATGTCCAAATTTAAATATTTCATCACATTTCTGTCTATATCTATTTGAACGACTCTCATTTCCTCAAGTTTTTACAAGAAAGGAGTTCAAATTTTACCTTTTCATTGAAAAAAAACATAGTTGAATATACATACATTTTATCAAATTGTGTAAGGAATGTTATTTGAAAACAGCAAGCTTGTATGAATGGTTTACAAATTAACAATTAAGAAGTATTGATAGTTTAATGTCCATCATGCTATAATTTCATGTTTGACATTTATTTCCAAACAGCACATTTATGGATTTATTGTGGGGAGGGGTAACAATAAGAATTAGGAAATAAACTATCCCCTCAAAGCAATTGAAATAAACTCAGTTTAACCAGAAGTATTTTCCCAAATATATGGGGGAATTTATATTTACCAAAATACATGACTGTGTATTATATTTTCAATAGTGAGCATTTCTGTTCGGCTTGTATGAACACCACTTTCCATCCAGTGATTTAAATGGCTGAACTATAAATAAAGACAGGGACCTATTGGAGAACATTTAACCTCTTTTGTAAAGAATTGAAGCAAAGATATCTACCTATTGATTAAATGTCACAACAATTGAACGACAGACCAGTATTGTTAAAGTCACCGTAAAGATTTAAGATCAAATCCCCTGCTCTGATTGGTCAATCCAGTACTATGATGTTATGTCAGATGAGAGAATTGTTTTAATGTGAAACATCATGTCAGATGAGAGAATTGTTTTAATGTGAAACATTTGTCTATCATCTCTCTGTAATAAATAAGTAATATATGGTCAACAGAAAGAAAATAACAATTTCAATATCAAAAGGGATTTATTGATATACTGACTGAATTATCTCCCCTTTGACCATATATAGCTAATTTGGTTAAGGGAGACAATCCACCAATGTTTCCCACTGTATTTGATCCATTAGCTTAAGGTATAACACCACTAATTCAGTCTCCCATAGACTCCCATGTTAAATTGCTCATGTTTCAAATTTTGTAGAAATTTTACTAAAAGTTTAAATGAAGTGACACGTGTCTCAACTTAAAGAGGCATCTTTCAAGAAACTTCCATGAGAAAATCAACCCCCCTTAACTTGCATATAAGAAAGAACTGGTTCCCGGAAGTGAACAACACAAGGATCGGTACTTCCTGCTTGAATTTGACAGAAAAAATTCCTCCGCCGCCAATGCCCATAAAATTTTTATTTCTTGACAAAATAGTATAAATTTAGGCTCAAAAGAAGCCTTACAATATAAACTTTCCAATTGAATAAGATTCAGCTGACAACACTTTGAATTTGTACCAAAATAAACACTATATTGGAACTATATCGTCTCCTATAAGGACTAAATTCACATATGTGCCCGACTGGTTTCCGAATTAGTGGTGTTATACCTTTAAAATTGTTTGATGACCGCCATTTTCAAAATGGTCGCCAAAAAAAGGCAGGAAAATTCAACATTGTTCGATTTCAATGAAATTTGGTTTCCAAATAGATATTGATGTAGTGACTCAAAACCGTTGTTGAAAATTGTTCGTTGACCGCCACTTTCAAAATGGCCGCCAAAAAAAGGCGGGAAAATTCAACATTGTTCGATTTCAATGAAATTCGGTTTCCAAATAGATATTGATGTAGCGACTTCAAAACCAGTGTTGAAAATTGTTCGTTGACCGCCATTTTCAATAGCCACCAAAAAAGGCGGGAAAATTAAACATTGTCCGATTTCAATGAAATTCAGTTTCCAAATAGATATTGATGCTGCAACTTCAAAACTGACATTAAAAATTGTTCGTTGACAGCCATTTTCAAAATGGCGGGAAAATTCAACATTGTCCAATTTCAATGAAAGTTGGTTTCAAAATAGATATTGATGTTGTGATTTCAAAAACGGATTTTTAAATTGTTCGTTGACTGTCATTTTCAAAATTGCGGCCAAAAAAAGGCGGGAAAATTCAACATTGTCCGATTTCAATGAAACTTGGTTTCCAAGTAGTTATTGATGTCGCAACTTCAAAACTGATGTTCAATTTTTTTGCTTACAGCCATTTTCAGAATGGCTGTTAAAAAAGGCAGGAAAATTCAACATCGTCCGATTTCAATGAAATTTTGTTTCCAAATGGATATTGATGTTGCGACTTCAAAACTGGTGTTTAAAATTGTTGTTGACTACCATTTACAAATGTTGTCTCAACTTCAAAACTTGTGTCGAAAGTGGTCCTTATCAAGAACATTTTTGTCAAAAAAGCCCAACAAAGAAATATAATTGAACATGATCAGACTTAAAATACAGTTCAAGATATTGGTGATGTTGGAACTACCAAAGTTTGAGGGACTGAAATTCAACTGTATAACTTACAATGTTAGCTTGATTGTGGCAACTGAAAGCCAGGTGAGTGATACAGGCTCCTGGGAGCCTCTGGTTTTCGTACAGTATCAGAAATGTAATCGGGGTTGAACACGACTCATAGGTCCCGTATTGAAACTTAAATATTTCCACAAAAGATTGTACAAAAAGTACTTATATGCGTGGGTGCCAGTTTTCGTTGCTTTCATTAATAGCACTATTTCTTGGGTATTTAAATTCGTGTTTACGAGTTCTAGGGAAAATGCATTTGTTTTGAACTTAATTTCGTGGTCGAGGGAACCACCAAATCCATGAAAATTGGAACCCCATTAACAATTGTTCTTTTTCAGTATCTATAAAAAAAACACTTTATACCCATGCCACTGGTACTGGTAGTGGCAAGGTTTTATGGGATACCCTCAGCATGACTGTCTGTTCGTCCGCCCATCTGATCACGGAAGGTTTCAGACTGATAACTTGTGAACGGAATAACATACTGTCTTCAAACTTTTACCGGGTTCACACTACAATTTTTTCACGCGATTATCACGTAATGAACGCGTATTTGTCGTCCACATATAAATTTTTTACAGGTAAATACGCGTTTATCACGTGAAAAAACATCACGCATTCAAACCCAGTACCGAGGTGGTTTGAACACGTGTTGTATCTGGATTGTATACACATTTACTTATATATGAACGATTTATCTACATTAAACGCGTGTTGTTTCATTGCGCACACTCGTAGCGTACACAGAAATGTAAACAAAACCGCATGCCCTTTTCCCGCCGTTTCCATCACAATGGCTACATGGAATATTGTTCATATAAACCGTTTGCTGGATATTTGGGCAGACGAACGTGTACAGGATATGCTGGAATCCTCTTACCGAAACGCTGATGTGTTCAAGGAGGTGGCGGCTAAAGTCAATGACGGCATTGAGGGGCCACATTTCACATGGGAGCAGTGTATAAACATTAGGGTACGAATTCTGCGCTTTTCGACTTCCATCTTCTTCACATGTATGTTATTTTTAGCGAATCCCGCCAAATACACGTATTATATATGAACGAGTATTACATATTATATACGCGAGTTATTTTTATAATATGGACACACAAAACGTGATTAATACGTGATAAACGCGCATTGAGACAACGCGTATTTAATCTAGATTTAAAATACGTATTATATATGAACACGGTATTTGATTAATAAGGTGGTCATGAAGAAAAATATGCATGAGAGGTGACATTGAAAATTATCAACTTGGTTTAACCAAATCAACAGGTAATACATTATGTCCTACCCCATTCAAAGTAAATAAATGATGGTAAACTCTAAAATATAACAGCACTGGTTAGTAAAGGAACTGATAAAGGGAAATCTAGAATTGAATTAAAAAAGATTATAGGACGAGGAAAAAAAGTAGGTAGCTTATGACCTGTACATAACTGGGATTAAATCTAGTTTACAAGACCTAACTATTCCAGACACATTGATTACAGTGACCTGCTGTATAAAGAAAAAGCTGTCTTAAATTGTGAAAGAAGTCCTCGAGGAAATCTCCAACCATCTCAAATGTCCAGAGTACTCTAAGATTTTTGAATTGATGTTGTATTGGTTAGATCTATGTCAATAGATAATTCTGGGAAATAGGAAAGAAGTTAAATTTCAGTTTGGTTATTTCAGAGTTAGAAGCAGTTTGAAAATTTGACAAGACGCCAAACCTCTAAAGATTTTCCGTTTTGATTTTGCATTGAAAAGGTGCACCTTTTGGAAGAATTTAATGAATTTTAATTTTGTTTTAATTCTAAAGTCTAATATTGATGTCATTGAAGAGTTATCTTTCTTTCTATTCAAAATATTTGCAATCACATGGTAATGAGGTACAAGTTACATGTATGGCAAACACCTGTAAAAGTCTTTGATGACATTTCTCACTTAATATGTTTTGTAAATAGATCCTAATCTTATTGACTTTTAAATACTTAAGTTTGAGAGGATTAGAAATGTATTACAATACACATGGTAAAATCATTGGCATACACATCCCACCGAATACAAGTCAATTATCCATTTGAAAATAGATTGCACATATTTATGTAAGTTAAATATCAAACAGAGAGGATTAGTATGTACATTAATCAGCTGATTAGCAAATCTTGTTGACTTTCTAACTTTGATGTTTTACCGTCCTGCCAAATTTATGTAAATAAACTTCCGTTCTAATGTATTTCATGTGTATTATAGTGGGAGAAATTAAGTACTTGTGTTGGATTCTTATGGAGTAAATTACTTTTTATAATGATTTTAACATGGGGAAAAATAGATAATAGATAGAATGAAGATGTGATGGTATTTTTTGTTTGTTTGCAAGACATAAAAACTCATTTGAGTGTTGATAGATTTTTCAGTGAAGAGTTCTTATCTATCAGTCCAGGCTTCTACATAATAAGTTGATGAATTTAATTAATGAAAATTGACTTAATTAACGAGAAATAATTTTGTGTAATTAGAGGATGCTAAAGGGTGATAAAGTGCACTGAATTTTTAACTCTCTATTTGTTGTATGGTTGGCATGGCAACAAATATGACTGGAAAGACAAAGCAAAAACATAGGTAGGAACTTGATTTTTTACCTCTTTTGAACATGTGGGATGTTGAATTGAAAAGGCTTTTCTCTAACTAGATAGGCCTCATGGTAAAAATATCCAATTCAAATTCAAAATTCCATATATATATATATTTTGTCAAGACATACAGTATTTGTAATTTAAAATTGAAAAGGATGAAAAAGAAATTTATTACCGTATGACAGGTTCACTGGTCAAAAATTTTGCAGTGTTGATTTGGAAAATTTATGCCAAAAATTTAAGCATTTTAAATTTTCGTGGATTAGCAAAGATCCTATATATATGATAAGAATTTAAAAAAAATATATATGGAATTTATTTTCACGATTTAAGTCTATCCGTGAAAATAAGCGAAAATTACCTGCTATAGAGTATTTCGTATGACTCCATATATTTAATGTAATTAATCTGCCCTGCTATTTTTCATTTCACTATAACTGTAAAAACCCAAGGGGCATAACTCCTGAAAATGCATGAGAAAAAGGTCCAGGATTATGAAAAGGTTTGTTGCTGTAGTTCTCTGGAAACAATAATTGATAACAATAGGGCAGTTTGAATTATTAGTGACCTGAGGTTTTTACTGGGCGTAGCATCACATAACAAAACATTTGATAAATCTCTTGACCATTGTTGAACCTATTGATATCAATAGTGGCTAAACTTAAACTTTGAAGAGACCGCCTTTCATTGTTTAATATGCAATCCATTAAGATGTCTGCAGGGATTTAAATCTTACATTTGTCATCAATGTGCACTTTCAACAACAAATACATACTATGGGGGGGGGGTCACTTCCTATATAGAGGTATATACAGACCGTGCCGCTGGAATGGCCCTGTTTTTTGCAGTTGTCAACTATATGAATGGGTAGTAATTTTTGACATCATAAATATAAATGGGTCGTCAATTAACCCCAAATGGCCAAAATCTCTACTGGTTGCTGTAATTAATCAAGTATTTATCATTATTTGATGTTTAAGAACATTCCTGTTGTGAAATTAATGGTTTTCTGACTCAAATTACACATATATAAACTATACAGTTGGGTTGCTTATTTTTGAAATTTACTATATGAAGGGGTCAACATTTTGCTTGGGGAACTATATGAAAGGGGGGTATTTTCAAAATGCCAGCGGCAGGCCTGTACCCAATTCCACCCGAAGTACTTGTGTTGGATTCTTATGGAGTAAATTACTTTTTATAATGATTTTAACATGGGGAAAAATAGATAATAGATAGAATGAAGATGTGATGGTATTTTTTGTTTGTTTGCAAGACATAAAAACTCATTTGAGTGTTGATAGATTTTTCAGTGAAGAGTTCTTATCTATCAGTCCAGGCTTCTACATAATAAGTTGATGAATTTAATTAATGAAAATTGACTTAATTAACGAGAAATAATTTTGTGTAATTAGAGGATGCTAAAGGGTGATAAAGTGCACTGAATTTTTAACTCTCTATTTGTTGTATGGTTGGCATGGCAACAAATATGACTGGAAAGACAAAGCAAAAACATAGGTAGGAACTTGATTTTTTACCTCTTTTGAACATGTGGGATGTTGAATTGAAAAGGCTTTTCTCTAACTAGATAGGCCTCATGGTAAAAATATCCAATTCAAATTCAAAATTCCATATATATATATATATTTTGTCAAGACATACAGTATTTGTAATTTAAAATTGAAAAGGATGAAAAAGAAATTTATTACCGTATGACAGGTTCACTGGTCAAAAATTTTGCAGTGTTGATTTGGAAAATTTATGCCAAAAATTTAAGCGTTTTAAATTTTCGTGGATTAGCAAAGATCCTATATATATGATAAGAATTTAAAAAAAATATATATGGAATTTATTTTCACGATTTAAGTCTATCCGTGAAAATAAGCGAAAATTACCTGCTATAGAGTATTTCGTATGACTCCATATATTTAATGTAATTAATCTGCCCTGCTATTTTTCATTTCACTATAACTGTAAAAACCCAAGGGGCATAACTCCTGAAAATGCATGAGAAAAAGGTCCAGGATTATGAAAAGGTTTGTTGCTGTAGTTCTCTGGAAACAATAATTGATAACAATAGGGCAGTTTGAATTATTAGTGACCTGAGGTTTTTACTGGGCGTAGCATCACATAACAAAACATTTGATAAATCTCTTGACCATTGTTGAACCTATTGATATCAATAGTGGCTAAACTTAAACTTTGAAGAGACCGCCTTTCGTTGTTTAATATGCAATCCATTAAGATGTCTGCAGGGATTTAAATCTTACATTTGTCATCAATGTGCACTTTCAACAACAAATACATACTATGGGGGGGGGGTCACTTCCTATATAGAGGTATATACAGACCGTGCCGCTGGAATGGCCCTGTTTTTTGCAGTTGTCAACTATATGAATGGGTAGTAATTTTTGACATCATAAATATAAATGGGTCGTCAATTAACCCCAAATGGCCAAAATCTCTACTGGTTGCTGTAATTAATCAAGTATTTATCATTATTTGATGTTTAAGAACATTCCTGTTGTGAAATTAATGGTTTTCTGACTCAAATTACACATATATAAACTATACAGTTGGGTTGCTTATTTTTGAAATTTACTATATGAAGGGGTCAACATTTTGCTTGGGGAACTATATGAAAGGGGGGTATTTTCAAAATGCCAGCGGCAGGCCTGTACCCAATTCCACCCGAAGTACTTGTGTTGGATTCTTATGGAGTAAATTACTTTTTATAATGATTTTAACATGGGGAAAAATAGATAATAGATAGAATGAAGATGTGATGGTATTTTTTGTTTGTTTGCAAGACATAAAAACTCATTTGAGTGTTGATAGATTTTTCAGTGAAGAGTTCTTATCTATCAGTCCAGGCTTCTACATAATAAGTTGATGAATTTAATTAATGAAAATTGACTTAATTAACGAGAAATAATTTTGTGTAATTAGAGGATGCTAAAGGGTGATAAAGTGCACTGAATTTTTAACTCTCTATTTGTTGTATGGTTGGCATGGCAACAAATATGACTGGAAAGACAAAGCAAAAACATAGGTAGGAACTTGATTTTTTACCTCTTTTGAACATGTGGGATGTTGAATTGAAAAGGCTTTTCTCTAACTAGATAGGCCTCATGGTAAAAATATCCAATTCAAATTCAAAATTCCATATATATATATATTTTGT
>MJUU01005442.1:120895-142534 GCA_002080025.1 Modiolus philippinarum
TAGCATCACATAACAAAACATTTGATAAATCTCTTGACCATTGTTGAACCTATTGATATCAATAGTGGCTAAACTTAAACTTTGAAGAGACCGCCTTTCATTGTTTAATATGCAATCCATTAAGATGTCTGCAGGGATTTAAATCTTACATTTGTCATCAATGTGCACTTTCAACAACAAATACATACTATGGGGGGGGGGTCACTTCCTATATAGAGGTATATACAGACCGTGCCGCTGGAATGGCCCTGTTTTTTGCAGTTGTCAACTATATGAATGGGTAGTAATTTTTGACATCATAAATATAAATGGGTGGTCAATTAACCCCAAATGGCCAGAATCTCTACTGGTTGCTGTAATTAATCAAGTATTTATCATTATTTGATGTTTAAGAACATTCCTGTTGTGAAATTAATGGTTTTCTGACTCAAATTACACATCTTTACTATACAGTTGGGTTGCTTATTTTTGAAATTTACTATATGAAGGGGTCAATATTTTGCTTGGGGAACTATATGAAAGGGGGGTATTTTCAAAATGCCAGCGGCAGGCCTGTACCCAATTCCACCCAAAGTGAACCCCCCCCATGAAACATACTGTACATGATGACGGAAAATGAGATTTTGAACTTTCAATGCTTTATTTCTTTTTGGTGTAGATGTATTCATTACTAAGTAGAAAGTCTTCCAACAAATGAAATTTTTACATTTCTTGTGAATATGTAGGTAAATATAGCTAAAAACTATTCAGAAGAATTTGAATAGTCAAAATCAAGCAATAGAAATTTTCGAGTTGTGGACCCAAAAATACTCGGCCGTTTTGATTAACTCAGGGAAATCTAACACTTTCAATTCTCATGTACCAATACATGACTTGCAAATAATTTTTGAATGCTATATATTACCTATACGTAGTACATGTATAGTATATATTTATATTAGTAATTATACATCTACCTGATAAGTAATCCTTTTATATTTATCTAAAATTGACTTTTTAAGAATTTACATTGTATATCAAAGTTTTATACAAATCTTGGCATAGTTTCATGGGAAATTTAAACTGTCAGTGAATTGCTTTATACAGATTATTGTCGGATTAAATTCAGTTATTTTGACTTTTAATATTTAATATGAAAATATATATAATAATTATTTCGAGTTTTTGTGGAAGATGAGTTGGAATAAACTGATTCTATCTTTGATGTCAGTGCCAACAGGAGGTTCTTAGAAGTAATTTGTTTGATAAATAAAAACATAGATATAAATACAGATGGTAAATATTGAAATTGATTTACCATGTTGATATCAATTAACAGCTAATATAACTAACTGAATTAGAAAAACATTCATATGAACATTTTCGTTAATGTTTTATTTGAACACTTGAATAAAAAGAAATAAAATAATTTGTAAGACAAATGTAATGACAAGTAGAGCATCATCTTCATTGTCTGTCTGTCTGTCTGTCTACCTGCATCTACATTGAAGTTGAAACAGATTTGTCTGGTGGTAAATAGGCTCTGAAATAATGATATATGAGATGTTTACTGCTAGTTTTGTGGGGTAATCTGAATTTGTTGAATAGGGTATTGCAAAAGCTAAGCACATTATACTTTTCAAAGAATAATCTCCAGAGTTATGTACCTTCAATTTGTGTTGCTAGGCGATGTTTTGACCCAACTCCTCTTAAAAATATTCAGCATAGTTTCATTGAGCCTTGTAAGTTGGAAGGACATGGGAATATTAAATTTATCAATATTTCTAGGAGTTATGCCCCTTATTTGATATTGGTATTTATATATTGGTGTTGATCAACTGTGACTTTGATATAATTTTTATCAAGAATACCACTTGAGTGCACACTAGGGGCATTCTTGATCTCGCTTGAGGGGGTGAATTGTTCACCTCTTGTTGAAGACCCACAGGCGACATCAAGATGTATACAAGAATAGGGAGGCCCTGTCCTTGATAAACTGGAGTTTTCTATGTATCGTGCGTGTTTTTGTCACATGTACATTCTCTCTATATCCTTTCATTTTTTTCTATCAGTGAAAAGAACTACATATCATCTACTTAATGATTGTGAAGGAAAACTCAGTATGAAGTCATGTCAGAAATTTGGTCTTCTCCTGTAAGATATTATCAGTCTTCACGAAATGTGTCGGTCTGATGGACAAAATGGACATTTTGGCAGAAAAACTGGTAAAAAGATGTAAAGTGTATGTTCTGAGGTTGTTCTTGAGCTATTATCCAGTTAAAATAAGGTTTCAGGCTGCAAAGAAATGCCAGCATTGCCGGTCAAATATCTTTCTTCAAATTGACAAAATTTACTCCCACTCAGATGAAAGAACATTCCAAACAGGATTAAGTTATAAGAATTGACAACCAAACTCGAGAAAAAACATGATGATTTTCCTGAAATCTCAGATAAAACAAAACATGTTGAAATGTTTGGTCCGATAATCTTTTACTCTGGTCGAAAATCCGTAAAAGACTGCCGGACCAAATGTCCACCAAATTTCAAATGTATTTGGCGAAGACTGCATTATGACCTTTAACTGAAAAGCCCCAATATTTTATAAGTAGAAATTGCAATAATTGATCTGAAAAAGTTTCCAATTGGTCACTTTGGTTGAAAATACTGTGTTGTCTAGTACCCTGATTTAACCAATAAATTAAAAATTCAAGAACTTCTGCCAGAGCAGTACAGTAGACAGGCCTTTCCCCTTCATTAACTCCCAGTTGTACTTTTGACATTGTCACATACATTTAGATGTCTGGAATCAAATGAAATACATAATCAGAAGATATTGAACAGAAGTAAGATTGGAAATTATGTAGATAATAATTATCTGTATAATAATGGATTAAATTTACCATGAACAGGAACATTTTATCTTCTGTACGATATTGATAGCCATTATATTAATGAGAGATATTTCTTATGGAATGGTCAATAAACTGAAATAAAAGTAATGATGAATGGTAGGGAAGGAGAATGGGGATTAACCGTAATACCTTCACCGAGGATATAATAATACTGATGATTGGTGCTAATGGAGAAAGGGCTTCACTGAGGATTACAGACTTGGAAGAAATTTGGAATCTTTTGATTTTCATTCTCCCTGCTTTTTGTCTCGCCCGCGACGAAAGGCGCGGAAAGCAAGACATATGCGTACAAAATATGACGACGGCGGCGGCGTAAACTTTATTGTTAAGTTTTTGTGATTAGGTCACTTTCTCAGTAACTATAAGTGGTAGGTCAATGATATTTGGTATATAAGTTGGTCTTGAGTAGTACATGACAGTCTGCTATATGGCTTTTGTCTGCAACCTCAATTTCAAGGTCCAATGAACATGTTAAGTTTTTGTGCTTAGTTTAGTTTCTCAGTAACTATAAGTAGTAGGTCAATAATATAGGGTATGTAGGTTGGTCTTAGGCAGTACAAGACAGTCTGTCATATGGCTTTTTGTCCTTGACCTTAATTTCACGGTCTAGTGAGTATGTTAAGTTTTTGTGATTAGGTCATTTTCTCAGTAACTATAAGTGGTAGGTCATTGATATTTGGTATATAGGTTGGTCTCGAGAAGAACATGACAGTCTGCTATATGGCTTTTGTCTGTGACCTCAATTTCACGGTCCAATGAACATGTTAAGTTTATGAGCTTAGTTTAGTTTCTCAGTAACTATAAGTGGTAGGTCAATCATGTATGGTATGATAGTTTGGTTTTAGGTAGTACATGACAGTCTTTCATATGGCTTTTGTCTGTGACCTCAATTTCACAGTCCAATGAACATGTTAAGTTTATGTGCTTTGGTCATTTTCTCAGTAACTATAAGTGGTAGGTCAACGATATTTTGTATATATGTTGGTCTTGGGTAGTATGTGACAGTCTGCTATTTGGCTTTTGTCTGTGACCTCAATTTCATGGTCCAGTGATCATGTTAAGTTTGCCTTTATCTATAAGTGGTAGGTCAATGATATTTGGTATGTGGGTTGGTCTGGGGTAGTAAATGACAGTCTGCCATATGACTTATTTCTGTGACCTCAATTTCATGGTCCACTGAACATGTTAAGTTTCCCAGTATCTATTAATGGTAGGTCAATAATATTTGGTATGTGGGTTTGTCTTAGATGGAAGATGACAGCCTGCTATTTGGCTTTAGCCTTTGACCTCATTTTCACGGTCTAGTGAACTTGTTTGGTTTTTCAGTATCTAGCAGTGGTAGGTCACTGATATTTGGCATTTTGTTTTGGGTGATACATGACTGTCTGCTGTATTGCTCTTGTCAGTTTATCTAATTTCACAGTCTAGCGAACATGTTAAGTTTTCTGATTTAGGCAGTTTGAGTTTTGAGACCAAGTAGGGACGGGCGAGACATCTTTTTGGGTCCACACTTGTTGAGGATATTATTTTGGTCTGTCCATCTGTCTGTTGTCCCACTTTCTTGTTAATGTGAAACCAACCCCAGAAGCTGTCTTCTGTGTTTTTATGTACAACAATTATCAAAAACAAAATTTTCAACTGTTCTAAATGACTGATATGTTTATACGACTACAAAAAAAAGAAGTGGTATAGTGATAAGGTGCTGTCCTTGTCCATGTTGTTGTATGCAGACACTTTTGTTGTCAAGCCTTGGATGAAAGTGGAAGGTATGGTGATTCTGATGTCGCCAATTTTATGTCAAATTCTGTTACTGGCATCTTTCCATGCAAAACAAAAAATTGTTGGTAAGAACATTGCATGAGATCATAAGTAAATTAAGGTCTTAATGTGGAGTTCAGTTATAAAGACCAAAAATTACAAGGATGGTCCATTGCTTGGTTTTACCATGTAAAATGTTAGATTTTGTTGCATGTACATTAACCATTTGTTAACTCCTTATTCTTTCATTTGCTGATCATAAAAATATATAATATCATTAAAGAGGTGCATAAACTTTATATTGAAGATTAAAATTCTCTAAGTAGTCAAAGTAAATACTTAAATTGGAAATAAAAGAAATTTAATTCTTCAAAGCATATATAATTAAATTTTAATTACTTTAATTTCTTGAGGTTTTTCCTAATCTGTCTTTGTGGTGAAGCAGATTTACATGTGGTTTACAGAGTATGTTCCTAATCTTTATGAATATAACCATGTCGTTTTACAGTTCTCATAGTGATATTAACTATCTAATTAGGTAAGTCTGAGCAACGTGACTTCATTTATGAGACTTGTGCATTTGACTTGGACAATATTCACACGATTTTACACTGGTTAGGACCTAATATATCAAAAAATTACTCTATATATAATTCTCAAAGGTCATTGTTCCTTGCCCTTTACCTATAGTCCATTTGTGGGTCAGTTTGCTTGTCTCTTAAAAGATGCATCATACCTGTCGAAACGGATAGCAACTGTGCA
Source organism: Modiolus philippinarum (assembly GCA_002080025.1). Classification (NCBI taxonomy): domain Eukaryota; kingdom Metazoa; phylum Mollusca; class Bivalvia; order Mytilida; family Modiolidae; genus Modiolus; species Modiolus philippinarum. The sequence goes on from MJUU01005442.1 coordinate 126,307, forward strand.
CAGGTTGATTACATTCTTCTTTAAATTAATTTTTCAGACCCTAATGCCAAGTGACATTTTTGCCTCTTTCGATTTTGCTGTTTGCATGTAATGGGATCATTTTTGTGTCGCCTGCTGTAAGCAGAGTCAACACATAGGGATAACTATCTGTCGTCTTGCGTCGTTGTACTGAGTCATCCTGCTTCGTCTGTCTGTTCTTGTATTTGCAGACTCTTCCATGCTTTTCCAACCAAACTTTCAGGATATGTCATTCCACTGTTGTAGTTGTTCATCTGATACTTAGAATTTTGTTTTTACAGATTTAAGAGTTTCACCCAGCCATAATAGCTCATTTGATAATCTCGTTTTTGTACCTGCAACTCCTTCAAAACTACTAGTTCAATGCCAACCAAACTTTTAGAATATGTTGTTCAACGTGTGTAGTTATTCACCTGATACATAGAATTTTGGTTTTACAGATTTTAGACATTCAAAGAGCCAAATTACTCATTTGTTAATCTAGTGTGTTAATCCACAACTCCATTGTAACTATAAGTTAGATTCCAACCAACATGCAGAATCTAGTTGTTTATGTGATGCCTAAAATTTTGATTTTATAGATTTTAGAGATTCACGGAGCCAAAATAGCTCAATTGTTAATTCAGTTTGTTAATCTTGAACTCCTTCAAAGCTGTAAAACATATTACAGCCAAACTTTCAGGATATGTTGTTCACCTGAGATAATTGAGCACCTGATACTTAAAATTTTGATTTTACATATTTAAGAGGTTTACTGAGCCAAAATAACTCATTTGTTAATTCAGTTTGTTAACGTGGGACTCCTTCAAAACTGTCTATCAGATTCCAACCAAACTTTCAGTATATGTTGTTTATTATATCTGGTTATACACATTATACCTAAAATTTAGTTTTCACAGATTCTAAAGGTTCTCCAAGCAAGATAGCTCATTTGTGAATTGTGTTTGTAAATGTGAATTAGTCCTTCAAAAGTAGAATTCATATTCCAAACAAATTTGCATAATATCTTTTTCTCCTTATCTAGACATGCACCAAATACTAGAGATTTTAATTTAACAGACTTTAGAGGTTCACTGGGCCAAAAAAAATGGCTCTGCTGTAGTGCAGGCGACACAAGTGTTCCATGGAACACCCATGGACTTTTAAATGAAATATGGGACTTACTCATTATGTTTGCAGAGTGAGGGTATTGTTGTTCATTATGTTTCTTAAAAATTAACATAAGCCAGTGCATCAGTAAACAAGTTACTGTGAACATGGTGTTATTGTGTTCCACGATACTATGACACTTAAGCTCATCCAAACAAATTGTAAATTACAATATATATTTTAGTGCTTCATTTGAAAGCATGCATTAATGATATGTTTAGAATTGGTAAATTATTTCATTAATTGTTTTGGTCTTTGATAATTTAATGTCTTTATGAGATATGTTTAGAACATCCAAACATAAGATGTGTCTGAGATAGCTTTGAGACTAAATTTAATCATGTCAGAAGATGATCTTCAGTCCATCCTAAAATTAGTCGAGATGAATCTTAGGATACTTAGGAAGAACCATCCCTGGATAATTTGAAACCACTGTTATTTGTTGCTTTTAAACAACCTTATGGTATTTCAAATATAGATGCAAGTTTAATCAACAAGTAAAGCATACAAACAGGTAATACATCAGTATATTGGTAATTATCACACACTTATTATAATGGTCAGGATTCTGTTGGTAGATAGAGAGCTAATAGATTTCACAGTCTAATTTCAGCCATTGATTAAGATTTAATTAACACAAAGTAGGAGTAATATGTCTCTGATAGATACAACCATCATGGTTATTAAGGTTTTAATAAAGAGGGGTTGTGGGCAGTTTTTCTATTAAACCAGGAACTGTAATTAACGCACAGCTGGGTTGCAAAGTAAACACTTGGTTACCAGGATATAGTGGTTCCTGTAGATTTATTATGGAAAGGTCAGTTCTGATTTTGTTTTATTTCTGTCAGTTTCAATGTTTCTTTTTGGAAATGGTATTTAGAGTAATGTGACCATCCTGCTGCAGACCATTGGTCTTGCAGTATATCCAGGCTGTATGTGTAATATCGATGTCATACAAGATAACAAATTTTGCCATACTCAGCTTTTTATATGACCGCAAAAAATTTGCGGTCGTATATTGGTATGGTGCTGTTGTCGTCGTCGTTGTCGTCGTTGTCTGTAGACACTTTTGTTTTTGGTCAATAACTTGTTCCAGTAGATCAATCCTTATGAAATTTTAACAATGTTCTTTGGTACAAAAGGAAGGCTTGCCATAGTTATGGTAATTATGACCCCACCCGTTTTTAAAAAAGGGGCCAAAAAGGGTTAAATTTGGTGTTTTCACATATTTGTCTGTAGAATCTTTATTATTAATCTGAATTTGATGGGGTTTCTTTCAGTGTGCTCCTGAGGAAATTTCCAATCAGTGGTATGCCAACGGATTTCATGTAGCATGTACCAGTTTTTAGCTCACCTGACCTAAAAGGTCATGTGAGCTATTGCGATCACTTGGCGTCCGTCGTCGTCATTCGTCCGTCCGTCCATCACCGTCGTCTGTCGTTAAAGATCAACTCCTCTGAAACCACTGGGCCAATTGCAACCAAATTTTGTCACAATAGACCTTGGGTGGTGTAGATGAAAAATTGTGTCCGACATGTCCCTGCGTAATTCAAGATGGCCACCAGTGGGACCCATTGATTAACATTGGACCCTATGGGAAATTTTAATTATTTTTTTTTTCTAGTCGAATTTTGATGCAGTTTTTTTCATTGAATTCCTTATGAAAAATAAACATGGCGCGCAACTATCAGATTTTGGATAACTCTTTCCCTTTCTGAGATTTAAGGGGTCAAACGGGGCCAAAATCACACTTTTACAAAGTACCTCAAATTTTTATTTTTTATCAGATTTTAATGGGGTTTCTTTCTTTGGATTCGTCTTGAAATGAGCTTCGGTACTGTGTCGACGGATTTTGGGTAGCTCTTACCGTTTCCAAGTTATAAGGGGCCTAAGGGGGCCAAAATCACACTTTTACAAAGTACCTCAATTTTTAGCTCCCCTGACCCAAAGGGTCAGTGTGAGCTATTGCCATCATTTGCCATCTGTCGTCCGTCCATTAAATTTTTCACATTCTCATCTTCTCCTCTGAAACTACTGAAGCAAATCAATCAAACTTTACAGGAATGATGTACTAAAGGTCCTTAACAGTGATTGCTCATTTCGTTCCGACCCGACAAAAAACATGGCCAACCAGCACGGAACATGGTTTAATATTGGACCCTATAGGAAAATCACATTTTCATCTTCTGCTCTGAAACAGCTGAAGCAAATTCAACCAAACTTTACAGGAATGATGTATGGAAGGTCCTTTACAATGATTGCTCATTTTGTTCCGATCCAACATATAACATGGCTGCCAGCGCGGAACTTAGGTTAAACATTGGACCCTATGGGAAAAATCACATTTTCATCTTCTGCTGTGAAACAGCTGAAGCAAATTCAACCAAACTTTACAGGAATGATGTACTAAAGGTCTTTAAGAAAGATTGCTCACTTCGTTCCGATCCGATAAAATGGCCACCAGCACGGAACATAGTTTAACATTGGCCCTATGGGAAATTCACATTTTCATCTTCTCCTCTGAAACCATTGAAGCAAATTCAACCAAACTTTACAGGAATGATGTATGGAAGGTCCTTTACAAAGATTGCTCATTTCGTTTCCATCCAATAAAAAACATTGCTTCCAGCACGGAACTAAGGTTTAACATTGGACCCTATGGGAAAATTTACATTTTCTTCTTCTCCTCTGAAACCGCTGAGGCAAATTCAACCAAACTTTACAGGAATGATGAACTGAAGGTCCTTAACAAAGATTGCTCATTTTGTTCTGATCCAATGAAAAACATGGCCGCCAGCACAGAACAAAGTTTATTTTGGCCCTATGGGAAATTCACATAAAAAACATGGCCACCTTACAGAACATAAAAAAATCCTGCTGTTCAGCATTTTGTCAGGTGAGCGATACAGGCTCAGTGCCTGAGCCTCTAGTTTATTTTTCATCGGATTTTGATGGGGTTTCTTTCTTTGGATTCCTCTTGACATGAGCTTTCAGTAGTATGTCAATGGATTTTGTGTAGCTCTTACCGTTTCCAAGCTATAAGGCACCTTTAAGGGGGACCAAAATCGCACTTTAACAAAGTACCTCAATGCGTAATCCAAGATGGCTGGCAATGGGGTCCATTGATTAACATTAGACCCTATGGCAAATGCATTCAACAATCAACTCCTCTGAAAAAAATTAGCCAATTACAACCAAACTTTGTCATAATAGTCCTTGGGTGGTGTTAAGTAAAAAATCTGTCTGAGACGTCCCTGCATAATCCAAGATAACCGCCAGCATTCCCATTGATTAACTTTAGACCTCATAGGAAATGTATTTAAAAATCAATGTTATTGCATGGATGTACCACTGCTATATACAGGTGAGCTATACAGGCTCCTGGGAGCCTCTAGTTTATTTTTTGTCCGATTTTGATTCAGTTTTTTTTTAATGGATTGCTTATGAAAAATTAACCCAGCATTTTTGGTAACTAAAAAAAATGTTTGCTTACCTAGCTATGAGGGGCCAAACAGGGTCAAATTGAAAATTTTTATTTTTCATCGGATTATGATGGAATTTTTCTCTTTAGATTCCTCTTGATATAAGCTTCTAGTGTTAAGTCAATGGATTTGTCGTAGCTATTACAGTTTTCGAGCTATAAGGGGTCGAAGGGGCCAAAACTGGAAACTTGCAGATTACATGAAATTTTTATTTTTCGTCGGATTTCGATGGGATTTTTTTCTTAGGATTCCACTTGATGTAAGCTTTCAGTGGTATGCCAATGGATTTGGTGCAGCTCTTACTGTTTTCGAGCTATCAGGGGTCTAAGAGGAACCATAAGGAGTCATAAAGGTTAATTTTCATTTTCCCTAGTTTGTGTCCAGCTAATTACGGGGTCAATATCCTTATTGTGTCCATGCAATTATTGTGTCAAGCTCTTTAGTATGTCCACACTCACTTTCAATTACACTTGTTCAAATTTCAGTGGTCGACATGCTGCGGTCGTATTGCTGCACTCGGTGTAGCCCTTTATTTTTCTCTGTTAAAATTTCATTCCTCTTTTGAAATCCACACAAATTTGACTTAAGAAGGAACCAAAGCTTTCAAAAACTGTATACCTGGGAAAAAAATATATTTTATATTGTGAAATTAAAATTAGTAAGTGAATTTTCATCCCTGATAAACGGGAGATAAGTTGACCAACTTTTCATTGATTTCTTTTTCAAAGGAGTTGTAAATCCTTTTAAAACATTTAAAGATTTTTTTTAAAACTTTTCACAAAAGAGGAATGCTGTATGCAGATATGTTTGAAGGAATTCAAAATTATTGCCTTCCATCATGAAGGGGAGATAACCCAACTTCAACTTTTCATTTTTTTTTTTTTTTTTGAAGATTACCTTGAAGCAGAACTCGTAAAACGTTGTGTTTGCAAATTTCGTAGTTAAAAAATACACCAGTAGTGTTTTCAATGATTCACAATATCCAGATTTTTATGTCTCCGCCGTTAGGCGACAGGGCTATTAAGTTTTACCCTTGTCCATCCATCCGTCTTCACGCACGTATGTCCAAAATTTTCGTCAATTTCCTTGGTGGTGGCATCTGTGTCCAATGGACACATTTTCTTATATTTCATATGATTTATTCAAATCCTCTTTGAACATTGCTTTGTCAAGGATTCATTTATTATAAGTTCTGACATTATAGAAAGATTTATTGACAGAAATTGACAAAATTGGTTCAGTAAATTCTATGTATCTTAGATTGATGGGTTTTAATATTAATCCTGTAGTTTAATTAGATGATTCAGATTTTCGAAGTCTACTTTTCTTTTAGAAAATCTGCATGACAACAAAGTACATGTAAAAAAAAATTATATTTTGCAATTCCACAACAGATAAAATACTGTCTCAATAAGGCCATGATATTAAATATCCTAGATTCTCATCCCCACTGGACCTGATTTTTTTCACCTGCTTCAAAAAATTTTATTTTGCAATTCCAAAATGGAGAAAAAATACTGTCTCAATAACACTATAATGAAAAATATCTTCCCTTCCTGCCCCTATTTTTTCCACCTGCCTCAAAAAATTTCATTGTGATTTTAAGGTCGTTTTGAGTGAATTTCTGTTAAAATGACAGCATTTTCCCCAAAAATTGGTAGAAACATAAAATATAAATTCACCAGCCTGCCAAAAATTTTGAGAAAAAAATGAATGAGAATCAAGGAATTATTTTATTATGTCCTAAACTACCCCTCTGAGAGAAATAAAATAGAAGATTATTTATAACAATCAGTACAATCAACTTGCATTTTTAGCTCACCTGACCCAAAGGGTCAGGGTGAGCTATTGCCATCACTTGGCGTCCGTCATCTGTCCGTCGTCTGTCCGTTAACTTTTCACATTTTCATCTTCTCCTCAGAAACTACTGAAGCAAATTCAACCAAACTTTACAGGAATGATGTATGGAAGGTCCTTTACAAAGATTGCTCATTTCGTTCCGATCCGACAAAAAGCATGGCCGCCAGCGCGGAACTTAGGTTTAACATTGGACCCTATGGGAAAAATCATATTTTCATCTTCTTCTCTGAAACCACTGAAGCAAATTCAACCAAACTTTACAGGAATGATGTACTAAAGGTCCTTAACAATGATTGCTCATTTCGTTCCGATCTGACGAAAAACATGGCCGCCAGCACGTAACATGGTTTAACATTGGACCCTATGGGAAAATCACATTTTCATCCTCTGCTCTGACACCACTACAGCAAATTCAACCAAACTTTACAGGAATGATGTATGGAAGGTCCTTAACAATGATTGATCATTTTGTTCCGATCCGACAAATAACATGGCCGCCAGCACGGAACATGGTTTTTTTTGGAAAAATTCACATTTTCTTCTTCTCCTCTGAAATCACTGAAGCAAATGCAACCAAACTAATTACAGGAATGATATACTAAAGGTCCTTAACAAAGATAGCTCATTTCGTTCTGATCTGATAAAAAACATGGCCGCCAGCACGGAACATAGTTTAACATTGGCCCTATGGGAAATTCACATCTTCATCTTCTCCTCTAAAACAGCTGAAGCAAATTCAACCAAACTTTACAGGAATGATGTATGGAAGGTGTTTTACAAAGATATCTCATTTCTTTCCGATCCGATAAAAAACATGACCGCCAGCGCAGAACTTAGGTTTACATTGGACCCTATGGAAAAATTCACATTTTCTTCTTCTCCTCTGAAACCACTGAAGCAAATTCAACTGAACTTTACAGGAATGATGTACTAAAGGTCCTGAACAAAGATTGCTTATTTCATTCTGATCTGATAAAAAACATGGCCGCCAGCACGGAAGAGAGTTTATCATGGGCCCTATGGGAAATTCACATGTTCATCTTCTCCTCTGAAACAACTGAAGCAAATTCAACCAAACTTTACAGGAATGATGTGTGTAAGGTCTTTTACAAGGATTGCTCATTTCGTTCTGATCTGATAAAAAACATGGCCGCCAGCACGGAACATAGTATTTCATTGGCCCTATGGGAAATTCACATTTTCATCTTCTCCTCTGAAACCATGCACTAAAACAAATTCAACCAAACTTTACAGGAATAATGTATGGAAGGTCCTTTACTAAGATTGCTCATTTCGTTTCCATCCAATAAAAAACATGGCTCCCAGTGCGGAACTAAGGTTTAACATTGGACCCTATGGGAAAATTTACATTTTCTTCTTCTCCTCTGAAACCGCTGAAGCAAAGTCAACCAAACTTTACAGGATTGATGAACTGAAGGTCCTTAACAAAGATTGCTCATTTTGATTTGATATAATGAAAAACCTGGCCGCCAGTTTATTTTGGCCCTATGGGAAATTCTCATAAAAAACATGGCCACCATACAGAACATCAAAAAATCCTGCTGTTCAGCATTTTGTCAGGTGAGCGATACAGGCTCAGTGTCTGAGCCTCTAGTTCATGTTATGCAATTGCAATGAAAAAGAGCTTTAAAAACAACGTTATCTGACTGGTACCTTGTTTCAGAGTAGGATCAATACAGTTAATAATTACAGAACAAATAAAGTTAACTTTGAACCAGTTTTAGATGAATGGTTGCCTCTTGACTACTTGCCCTTGATCAATGAGTTATTATTTATAATTGTATGTTGTACACTGAAGATTTTACCTCAAAGTAAATGAGATAAATGTAGAATTAGTATAATGTGTTTAGTTGGCTATTTCATTACAATGGAGCCGGCAATGAAGGTACAGACAGCAGGGGAATTGTGCATGAATTTCTGTTTGATCAAATATTGAAGTAATTTTACAGAATTTGGGGCATCAAGATCGGGTAGCAATTTTTTTAATGAACGACTTTACAGACAGCAGGGGAATTGTGCATGAATTTCTGTTTGATCAAATGTTGAAGTAATTTTACAGAATTTGGGGCATCAAGATCAGGTAGCAATTTTTTCAATGGACGACTTCTAATTTAACATTTTGAAAGTTTTTGTGACATTGACTGGTGTATACAGCATTGACTATATAGACATTTTGTATAATAGGGTCTCCTCCTGCGTAATCTTGAATTTTGAAAATGTGGTATTTTATGTCCCCAAATATTGAAGATTTGATGAGTGGGAGCATACTGTGGATAAGAATTTTTCTTCATTGTAACCAATTATTAATTGTGGTTTTCAGAAATATCACCTTTTCATGGGTACTTAATTCAAGTTTTCAAATTTCATACATTAAACTCTGGGGAAAATATGCATTTCATGGTTTTAGCGAACCATGAAATCCACAAAATATTGGAACCCCACAAACAATAGTACTTACATTGGGTATTCATACATTTACTTGTATATTCCTATGGTAAAAATTAATTGGTATCAGAATATTTAGTGTCATGACCTTTAACCTTACCATTCGACCTACTAAAAGATAATCATTTTTAAAATTGGACACATATTTTGAATGATAGCTGATTTCTTGTGGAAATACTTCATTGGCTATAGAATATTTGACCTGGCAACCTTGACCTTGGCATGCAACTTTGTAACAATGGATGCATCATGTCGGTATTATCTAGTAGGGCTGTGTATTCCTCATCAGTCAAATAGAGCTGTATCTATACCTGGAGACTTAAGTCAACATTGGGCAAAACTGTTGCATTACTCTAATATTTCAAATATGTATTCTTTGCGGTAAAACCATTTATTAGTGCTAAAGTATTTTAATATGATCTTGACCTTGGCATGTGGCTGACTTAACCATTCAGTATATCTCCTGAATCCCAAGTGTAAGGGCATATTTTATTTGTGCATTCCCATTTATTAAGACCTTTCAAACTGTAATATTGACCCTATTACCTTGACCTTGACACATGACCTATTTTACCATTCAAGACTTAACTATTGGGTATATTTTTACAAGTTTTGTATTTCTTGCAATTAGACCCTTTGGATACCAGAATTTATAAATATATATATTAATTTATAAGAGTCAAATTAATTACTTTACTTTTTGGCATGAGTGTTTCATAAAGCACATCTTGTTCTTGGTAATAGTTTTGCTATACAGTTATACAGCTGAATTTGAACATTCCATGACAAGAGCAACTATTTACACCTAAAGAAACAGACACAATACATAGATTTTAATAGGGAGTTGTTAGAACATACTTTTATGGCTTCAACATTTGTACAGCATTACCATAAAATAGCAACTGGGTACAACAACATCAGAATACTTTTCCAGTTGTGTGGTTGAACAATTATATAATTTAATAGTTATTGAGCTATCTATAAAAAGTTACAGCAGAATATAATTATTGTAGGACACATTTTGCAAAAGATAATTTCTAAATTATTATTTATAGCAGAAATGGGAAAAATGTAGTGACAGAATTCATAGGTTAATTATAAGTAATGAGATACACAAATTACACAATTTGCTCATGAAAGTTTTATGATATTTCCTTAACAGGAATATTTCTCCATCATTTGTTTGTTTAATTTCATGCAGTAGAACTTCGATGACTTGAATTGCAGAAGCTGGAACACCATGGATGTCTCTTACCCTTTAGTAATGTCATATTTGACCTTGATAGCTGAAAATTTGTTTCCTCTGGTGTTTGAGACTGTATTTGTCTGACAATAGCATTACTGGTCAAAGGGCCATAACTCTGTACAAAAATCAATAAATTTAATGTTATTTCATTGTAATGTCATAATTTCTTTCAAAATTTGACTTCTATGCTGGTTACACATACCAGACTTAACTAATCCATCAAATTGATAATCGATCACTCATCAATACAAATCGAACGGTAATCGATTGATTAGTTTGACTTATCAAGATTTATCAATCAAACTCTAGCTCTGAGGAGTTTGACCAATGATTTTGATCAGAAATTTGTGATCAATTTCTGATTGATTATGATTACTGATCAGTTGTTCAATAACACAGAATTAACATCAGCCATCTAAATTGTTTTATTATATTTTGACTAACCAATCTACATAACTGTTACTGATGGTACTAAACATTCTCTAAGTTAAAGGAAAATTTCAGTGATCACTTATTGATCACAAATATCAATCAAACTCCTCAAAGAGTTTGATAAGTCGAACTAATCAATCGATTACTGTTCGATTTTTATTGATGAGTGATCGATTAGTTAAGTCTGGCACATAACATGAATTCCATCAAGATTCACCTTTACTATAATCAAATATTTTGAATAATCATTCCCTTTAGTGAGCCTCAGTTTGTATTTCAAAGCCCTTGAAGAAAGTGCCCTCTAAGTTTTCAGTAATACATCAAAGTATATAGATAATTGGCAGAAATGTGCAGCATAGATATTGAATTTAGGATAATTTATAGAGAAAACATAAAACATCTAACAGATTGTTGGATGGTTTATAAGTATCTGTGTCCATAGATCAATGTAAGGTAGACCTTGATTTCTGCACTTAAAAACATTGTAGTACTATCATAAGTTGTTGCCAAGCATTTCACAACATTACACTCTTCAAGGGATATGAACTCTCAACATAACTTTATAATTGTAATTCTGGGAAAGGTAAGTCTCATTTCATTGTCCTTTATCAAAAATTAAATTTTGTACTTGTAATTTATAATTGAAAATGCAGATTTTTTTTTTGCTATCTTGCAATTTCTGTAAACAAAATTGTTGAAGGTTATTCAACACAAAAACCTGGAAAGTTTTTTTTCATAACTTTAGAGATAGATAGATATTGTTTGATTAAAGAGGCCAAGTTCAAGGTCAATTTTTTCTCACTTGTTTTCAAGTTAGAAGTGATCAATGTTTTCATTTCTTGTCTTTTAAAAGGTAGTTGCATTTATTATGTTATTTCTAAGGTCATAGGTTGTGGTCATAAAGATTGAAGAAATGGCTGTTGACCTTCACCTCTTAAGTACACAGGGTTTCTACAACGAGAACTAAGTTGGTTATGAAATTTCTCACATCGAGTTAAATCAATTTTGCAAATGTTTGAAAACGAGGCTTGCCGAGGACAATGAAAATTGTGTATTGCAAAAATTTATTTTTTAAATGAAACATAATACAGCCAATGATTAGAAATCACTAATTTTTGAATGCACGGAAATAAAATAAAACTTAAAAAAAAATAGTGGAATTTTCTGCATGCAAAAATAACCTTTTGTATGTACAGTATTTTGGTTATTTTTGTGTAATGAAAAGACTTCTTGGTGGAGAAAAACTGTAAATCTGTAAGGCCGAAATACCACTATTACAGTTTTGTCTTTTACCTGAATGTCCTAAATATATCCTGCAAATTCTGTAAATCGTCTGAAGTGTGGGAGGCTTAGAATGACATGAGTTAGACTGTCTAACAGTAGTCTCATTGATAGTAAAATGTCAAATAATCATAAAATATCATAAATAGATTATCCAATACACAATTATCTGATAATTCTAGTGTATTAAACGTTTTACAGAATGTTAGTGTCTGATGTCACTGATTATACAAGGTTTTTGTCAGAAATATTATATCTTTATTATGTAAAACTAATGAATGGGCCTGTTTTCTCACCATTTATCTTTAACCATGCAGACTGATTTGTATAACATTGTAATATTGTTGGAATTCCCAGAGAACTTGAATTATTGAATATTATTTCGATTACTTGAATGGTGTTGAACAGTCAAGGCTGGTGTTTCAGTTGAATAGTGTGGACATACTAATTCGCGGTTTTCAAATTTTACTCTGATGGGGCTTTATGGTATTCAAACTGAATACAAAACTTCTTCATCTAGCAGAGCTTTATCAAATTCTAACCTTCATAGTATTCTAACTGAATACTGAACTTCTGACTTAATGGTAGAGCTTTATGGTATTCCAACTGAATACACAATGTACAGGTGTGCATACTCTGGTAGAGCTTTGTGGTATTCAAGCCGAAAACAAAACTTCTTACTGTGGTAGAGCCTTGTATTTATACCCCCCACAAACAAAGTTTGTTGGGTATATAGGAATCACCTTGTCTGTCTGTCTGTCTGTCCGTCGGTCCGTCCATCTGTCCACACTTCTTGTAAGCGCAACTCCTCTTAAACCACTTGAAAGATTTTGATGAAACTTTACACAAAGGAAGGATACTATATGGAGATGTGCATTAAGGAATATAATTATTGTCCGAAACCAGGAAGGGGAGATAATTCAACTTTGACTATTCATTGATTCCTTATGTATGGGTTACCTCGTAAGCACAACTCCTCTTAAACCACTGGAAGGATTTTGATTAAACTTTACACAAAGGAAGGACACTTTATGGAGATGTGCATGAAGGAATATAATTTTTGTCGGAAACCAGGAAGGGGAGATAATTTGACTGACTTTTCGTTGATTCCCTATGTATGTGTTACCTCGTAAGCACAACTCCTCATAAACTATTTGAAGGATAATCATGAAACTTTTATACAGAAAGGAAGGAAACTATATGGAGTTTTTGCATGAAGGAATATAATTAATGTCCAAAACAAGGAAGGGGAGATAATTCAACTTTGACTTTTCGTTGATTCCCTAAGTATGGGTTACCTCGTAAGCACAACTCCTCTGAAACCACTTGAGGGATTTTGATGAAACTTTACACAAAGGAAGAACACTATATGTAGATGTGCATGAAAGAATATGATTATTGTCCAAAACCAGGAAGGGGAGATAATTTAACTTTGAATTTTCTTTGATTCCATATGTATGTGTTACCTCGTAAGTACAACTCCTCTTAAACCACATGAAGGATTTAAATGAAACTTTAGACAAAGGAAGAACACTATATGAAGATGTGCATGAAGGAATGTAATTATTGTATGAAACCATGAAGGGGAGATAATTTGACTGACTTTCGTTGATTCCTTCTGCAATGATTTCTTTTTTTCAAAGAAATAATTTAAAGCAGAGATATTGTGAAATCAGACTGTTGGAGAAACACACTTTTTCATTATAATCCTCTTGAAAAGTTGTTTTCAAAGTGTTGTAATGAATTTCTCTAATGCTTATGATTTTTGTGTAAAATGTCAAGTATGCTAAAAAAAGTGTGAATTTTATATTTGTCTGATTTGGACAGAGTATTTTCATTGGAACCCTTGTGAAAAGTTCTTTCTTGAAGATTATATCATTGTGTCCATACTTGTATTGTGTCCACACTTGTACTGTTTCCACACCTGTATTGTGTCCACACCAACTTAAATTTGCACTTGCCATATCAATTCAGGGTTCAATGAGCGGGGGGNTGGTGTTTCAACTTTATATAGAACTTCTAATTCTGGTAGAGCTTTATAGTACTCCAACTGAATACAGAACTTCCTACTCTGGTAGAACTTTATGGTATTCCAACTGAATAGAGAACTGGTAGAGCTTTATCTTTTTCCTACTGAACTTCTGACTCTGGTAGAGCTTTATGGTTTTGCTTCTGAATAAAGAACTTATTCTGGTAGAGCATTTTGGTATTTATACTGAATGCAGATCCTCTTGCTCTGGTAGAGGTAAATAGTATTGCATCAGAATGCAGAACTTCTTATTCTGGAATAGCCTTATGAATTCCTACCGTGGCTGGATACAGAACTTGTTACTCTGGTAGAACTCCATGGTATTCCAGTTAGCCTACCGTGGCTGGATACAGAACTTGTTACTCTGGTAGAACTCCATGGTATTCCAGTTGAATACAAAATTTTTTAGTCTGGTAAATCTTCATGGTATTCCAACTGAATACAGAACTTCTGACTCTGCTAGAGCTTCATGGTATTCTAATTGAATACAGAATTTCTCATTCTGGTAGAGCTTCATGGCATTCCAACTGAGAACAGAGCCTTAAATTATGTTATTTCTACTGAATACAGAACTTCATACTCTAATAGAGCTTTATGGTATTCCAGCTGAATACAGAACTTCTGACTCTGGTAGACCTTTAAAGTATTCCAACTGAATACTGAATTTCTTACTCTGTTAGAACTTTATGGTATTCCAATTGAATACAGAACTTCTTACTCTGTTGGAGCTTTATGAAATTCCAACTGAATACAGAACTAACTTACTCTGGTAGAGCTTTTTGGTATTCCAACTAAATACAGAACTTCATACTCTGGTAGAGGCCAGAGCTTTATGGTATTTCAACTGAATACAGAACTTCGCATCTTCTGGTAGAGCTTCATGGCATTCCAACTGAGAACAGAACTTCATACTCTGACAGAGCCTTAAATTATGGTATTTCTATTGAATAATCATACTCTATAGTAGAGCTTTATGGTATTGCAGCTGAATACAGAACTTCTGACTTGGGTAGACCTTTAAAGTATTCCAACTGAATACTGTAAACCGGGAAATTTTATCGGCAGTTTTATTTTTCTCGTTTGGAATGGAAGCATGAAAATAAAACGGCACGAATATACTGGTCTATTATTGAAGTCAATGGTCAACAATTTGGCAGTGCGAATTCAAAACTGCACGAAATAAAGATGGCACAAAAATTTACTGGTTTACAGTACTGAATTTCTTACTCTGTAAGAACTTTGTGGTATTCCAGCTCAATACAGAACTTCTTACTCTGGTAGGGCTTAATGGTATATCAACTGAATACAGAACTTCATACTCTGGTAGACATACTCTGGTAGAGCTTTATGGTATTCAACTAAATACAGAGCTTCTTATTGAGGAAGAGCCTTCTTATATTCATGCTGAATACAGAACTTTTTACTCCGGTAGATCTTCATGATATTCCAACTAGCTCCCTGCTTCGGTAGAGTTTTTGGTTTTCCAGTTACCCATTGTGTCAGTTACTGTAAACAGACTTGGCACAGGTTACCAAATTAAACAGGTACAGAGGAATTTTATATGGGCATCTCTGATTGTCCATTGTCATTTGTCATTTGATTCAAACTAATTTTTTAGGATATCTTGTACCCATGTTTTAGTGTGCACCATCAAACTTTGATTCCAAGTATAGCTTAATGTTGTTATAGCACACTCATAAATTTCTTATAACTCGGCCTTTTCAGTATGATGTTATGTTAGAAATCTTGGTAAGGTCTCTTTCAGCATTCAATCAGAATAAGCTTATGTGTAGGTTTCCTGAAAACTCTCAGAGTCGTGATTAAGTTCCAGTATGAAGTGAATTGGAAGCAGAAAACATAAGCTTGTTTAGTATAACTACAGTTTTAGATGTAGGTGTTGTTTTTTCCTTTAGGTATTTTTGTTTTGGTTTATGAAAGGATGATCGGTTGTAAACTTTGATGTGAATAATGTAGGAGAGATTTCTGATTGAAGTGTTTTAATTAGAAGCTATATGATATGTAGGCCTTTTGTCCTGGTAATAGAATCATTCCTACAAAGAAAACTAATTTGTTTCATCTCCTATGAACTTCAGCATTAATTAGGTACTTCAATTACTTTATTATGAAAAAAGACAGAAAAAGGCCAAATTGAAATTTCTAAATTTAAGGCTACAAAACTAAATGCTCAGAGATTTGTAAAATTTGTAAAGGAATATTGTATGATATCTGCAAGCATTATATTAAAAACTGTGGATGTACTTATTC